>CM055849.1:32386620-32426620 GCA_029490765.1 Euthynnus affinis
AACGACAATAATCGAATGACAAACTGTCTGATGTGAATGTTATTGATCATCAGGTTGATTGATCGATGCTTACCTGCGATGAGCGGCTTCAGAGCGCCGGTGATCGGCTTTCCTTTTCCGATCGGAGCGTTGACGAAGTCCAGGAAGTCGGCGTCGGGGTGACACGCGTACAGATTGGCGGCCTTACAGGTGTCAATCACAGAGCCGCCGCCCACCGCCACGAACACGTCGAACAGCTCGTTCTTAGCGAACGCGATGGCTTCTTTAAAACTAAACAACAAACAAACAAACAAACAAACAAACATCATGACGTCACTCCGCTGCTCGACAACAGAAAGTCTGAGGAAACAAACACTGACCGTTACTGTCGCTACACCTGACAGCCAATCAGAGGGCAGGACTGCGACTCACCTGCTGTCGGTCGGCTCCACGCGAACGTTGTCAAACACTTTGTATTTGACGCCGTTCTTGGCCAGAGACTCCAGGACGGCCTTCACCGGCGGCAGGCGGGAGAGGTTCTTATCCGTCATCAGACAGACGTTCCGGGCTCCGAGGTTCTGCAGGTCCTGCCGGAGAACCGGAGAGAAACCGTCAGCACGCCGCTCCGCCCGAGAACAGACGGCACAGCGGAGCAGCGGAGAGACGCTGAGCGTGACGTCACCGCCCTGAACGACCTGAACGACCTGAACGCCGCTTTACATCAACTCAAATATTTAACTGTCAGTCAAACACGTGTTTAATATGATGATGATGATGATGAAGATGATGAAGATGCTGTGTGGTTACCATGCCGATCTCTCTGCTGACTCCTTCTCCATATCTGATGTTGGAACTCGCCATCTGTCAGAAAAACAATAGTCTGAACAAACTGAAATACATAAATACATGAAACATGAAAATGATGAACATAAATAAATATAAAATAAACTCAATCTTTTATTTTATTAGTCAAACTTATAACCTGAATATTTAATAAGAACTGAAAAAGGAAGTGAGTTTCCTCATTAGTTAGAAGAATAAAATAAAATAAAATAAAATAATGTTTTTAAATAAACATTTCTTTCACTTGATGTCAAAACTTCTAAATTTATTTTTATATTTTTACTGAATTTATGAAACTAAATCCAGAGAAATGTTTCTTCTCCAGTGAAACAGGAAGTTTGAGAAATAAAACAAATTAAAAGAGTTGATCAGCTGATCAGCTGATGGTTGTTACCTCGAAGGCGTAGTCTGTTTTGCGGACGGTGCAGGCTGCAGCTCCGGCTCCTTCAGGAAAAACAACTCAGCAAATAAACAACAACAAACTGCGTCTGGATAATCAATCGATTTGTGTGGATTGATCTCATATTGATCTGGAATATTCAGAATAACCCCCCCCCCTCCTGACTGTGACTATCAGCTCATAAATGATCAATAACTGATTGACAGGTTGAATATTGGAGCGTCACATGTTCACACTGACCTTGGTGGAAGGTGTTGGAGTGGGCGGGACATCTGCATCTGTTCACACACAAACATCCACGTCACACAAACTAAATACATAAAACTATTAATAAGTTTATAAACTATAAGCTGAACTCAGAATGACGTCAGTGAGACTTTAACAGGAAGTCGCTGCTGTTCAGACACGAGGAGCAGAAAGTTAAACTGCTTCCAACAGCTGACGGCTTTTCACCTCGTGTCTGTTTAATAAATCAGCTTCATAAACTGCAGAGAAACTGTTTCACATGTAAACAGAATTAAAACTTCTAACTTTTCACTGTTTTTAGGTCCTTTCTTGCTTTTATATTCTGTTTTAAAACCTTTTCTGCTCGATGTGAAGAACTTTGAATCATCTTGTTGTTGAAATAATAATAATAACAATAATAATAATAATAATAATAATAATAATAATAATAATAAACTGTCCTTCCAGTCTGTACAGACGACACAGAGTTCAGATGTTTAGAGGTTTATTCCTGCAGGATCAGTCAGTTCTCTTCATGTGAAGCTGCAGATCTTTAAATTACTTTATAATAATAATAATTTTAATTTAATTATTATTATTTTTAAGTGATGCACATGAAAACATGAACTCTGATCTCTGTGAATGTTTTCAGTCTTTTAGTGAAAACAGAGAAACTCCAACATGAGTGAGACTTTAACATGTGGAGCAGAAAGTCTGAGGAGCGTTTAAAAAGCAGATTAAACACAAACAGCTTCAGATAGACAGATCAGATCAGATCAGAGTTAAACACATGAAGGTTTTTAAAAGGCTTTCTGTCTGTTTGCAGGTTTAATCAGACGGTTGTGCAACAAACCAGCTCAGGTTTCATAAAGCTGCAGAAAAACTCTTTTCTTTACTGAGAACTAGAAGTTTGTACAAAGCTGCAAACAGAAGAAACACAGATTCATGTTTAAAGGTTTATTCTTCATGCTGCCGTTTAACAGTCAGCTGATCGTTTATACAAACTATTGATCATCAAACTGCTGATATATTATATAAATATTATATAATATTTTAACTCTTCAGCTGTTTTTCTGCCTCGTTAAACTTGTTAAAACTGTCGGTCCGCGGACGGATTTCTGGCCGCTCCGTGTCCGCCTGAAGGACAGAAAAACAACTGAAACGTCATCGCTGCGGTTTGTTTACTCAAATCAAACTTTCCTCTTTAAATCGGAAGTTTTTGTCTTGTTTTTTTTGTGCACGTGAGTGAAACTTACGCCGCGCGCTCGAGCTGCCTGAGCAGGTGAACCACTCGGTCCCGTCCGGCCATCCTGTCGCTGTGATGATGATGAAGAGAGAAGACAGAGGAAGAGCAGGCTATAAGAACAGCAACACGGCTTCCGGCTGGCCCTTTCAAAGTAAAGCTCAAAGTCACCCCTGAACGTTTTACTTTGAAAATCCCGTTAATTCACTGAAGATCAATAATCATCAGATCACACCAGATTTATTTTGTCTCTTTTATTTATTACATTCACATTTATTTCATATTTATAATTTTTTATTTAAAATAATTATTTATTGCTTTTATTTTTACTTTTTTCTCTTTTTAATTTATTTATTTTGACACTTTTCCAGATCTTTAAATACAATCCAACATCTTTTATAATCTCACCAGCTGTTCTGCCTGATGGCCCACAGGAGGCGCTGTAGATCCACTGAAACATGAAACAGCTTCCTGTCCACAGAGACCCCGAACACCTGCAATGACCTGACCGTCAGTCTAAATACTGTCTGTACGTTCATTTCCTGTTCTTATCTGCTATATTTCTACACACTGATATGAACTTCCATACATGACGTACTGAAAGCAAATTCCACCTCAGTCATGTGATCATTAAACGACTGATTGATTGATATCATCTGTTTTATATCTGTGAAAATACATAACTGTAATTTTAGAACAACAGTATTCTGTCTGTTGGTTTAAAGCTCTAATCTGTAATGATTAAAACAACTAGACCAGACAGAAGCTTCTCTCCTGAAACCGTCAGGTTGTTGTCACTCAGGTCTAGACCTATGTTCTATATGTTGTTGAGTTGTGTTCTTACATTAATGTTCAAACCCAGAGAAATCTGTCATTTTAATCAAAGTAACGGACCGTTTCATTTGGTGGCCTGTCAATGGCGTCATACCTCCTCTACCAAAGAGTATAGTGCACAAGATGCATGCGTCGGCGCCGTGTTTGTCCGCTACAATGGCGTCTAGCAAAGAGTAACTTACACACATACAAGATAATACATGGGCTTTGTTGTGCTTGTTCCACACAAACTGTTAGAAATGGACTTTTATTCAGTTTGAAGCCACATTTTCATGATAAATTTAGCTGGTTTTTAACTTGATCTTTTAGCCGCAAGAAGGATTTTAGTCATTGGACGTCTGGATCTTAAGTTATCAGAGAAATAAACTGGGCAAACGTTAGCAGCAGCTCGGCTAACAGCCCCTCCAGGAAGTCCGCTGCTCGCCCAACATGGTGGAGAAACACTGATTTTTTAGCTGAAACTGCTTTATTCAGTGTTTTTACCTGTAATCAGCGGGTCCGTTTGTTCTGGAGAGGAGGAGACCTCTGCGGGTAAAAACATCCTGAACCATCAACACTGCAGTAATCCTATCCCACTGAAGCTGCTGCTTTAACAACCAAGACAACAACTCCCATCATCCCTTGCTGCTTCACACCGTCATCACACTCCGTCTGTTCTTATTGATCTGATTGAAATGTTGTGTTTATTATTATTATTATTATTATTATTATTATTATTATTATTGAGTCTCTGCAGTTTATTTGTGTTCATATATGTTGTGATGTTTGTTTTGACTTCCTACCTGAGATCAGGAGTCTGTGATTGACAGCTCTGAGCTCCTCCCTGACTCACCTGGTTGTCATGGCGACCCCCACTCCCCTCTCACAATGTGTCCATCTCGGCGTCTCAGTGAAACCCGAGCAGGCGTGGCGGCTCGTGGTCACCTGAGCCGAGCAGCTGCTGAATGTTTGATGGATGCTGTTCTGATCCAGACCAGACGAGCCGGGACAGGAAGACGCTCAGAGACGCTCTCAGGCTTCGACTCACAGGTATCAGTCTGACATTTATTCACCTTTAAGCTTCTTTAACAGTAGAAAATCTCTCTCTACCTGTGTGATGTCATCACAGGTGTCCAATGGAAAGCAGGTATCTCCGGTGTTTCCTCCTCAGGGTCTAACAGAAGCTGCTCAGTGCTGAAATCTTCCTGCAGGTCTTTAAAGTCTTCAGTTGATCTAAAAACATGAAGTGAACAGAAAGGAGTGAAATATTCCACATGTGCAGCATCACTGGATCAAAGATGGTGGAAACACACTGGAGTCATTTTACTGATATATGACATAAATATTACTGCTCATGTTTAAAATGACTGTTATTGTTTGTTTGTGCACATAAACGTGCACGTGAGTGATATTCTTCTTTAAATCTATATTGATGTATATATATTATATTATATATTATATTTCCTTGGCGCTCCATCATAACTCTACACAGTAACAGATCCATGTTCATGTGTGCTGGTGTGAAGGTCTGCTGCTGTCGCCTGATTGGAGGATTCTTTGCTGTACTGGTCTGATCCCAGTAGCTCCAGTCAGACTGTAAAGCTCATAGTGAAACACAGTCAGGGTCCAGATCGACTTTTATTTTGACGGTGGAAGAACAGTTGATGCTGCAGGCTGCTGGGTCAGAGAGGTTCTAACTCTGCTCAGTGTTTACAGCTCTACGTTCAGTCAACCAATCACAGCGTCTCTCCCTGTAAGAGCCAGCTGTGCTTGCACTCTGACCTGCTGCTCCTGAGACCCTCCTCTGGTCCACAGACCACCAGTTTAACATCCTGTTCATTCATTTGCTGCAGTTTTATCCTCGTTTGGTTTTTGTGTGTGTGTGTGTCCAGTGTGTGTGTTGCTGTTGCACTGTGCTCTGCGTCGGCTGTAAGATAGGGACCAAAATGTCCAATGTTTTCTACCACAAGGTGTCGCCACTGAGCTGATGGTGACTCTCCCTACAGGCTGATATGATTGGACGGTCCTCCAGCGTCTGTTTATAAAACTGCATCCTTAGCAACAGTCAGTTATTCACAGCAGCCGTCTGCAGCAATAACAGACGGTAACATGGTATAACTGACCAATCAGAATCAAGTATTCAACACAACTGTTTGTCTCTGTTGTTTGTCTCTGTGTTGTTTGTCTCCGTGTTGTTTGTCTCTGTGTTGTTTGTTTACCTGTGTTGTTTGTTTACCTGTTGTTTGTCTCTGTGTTGTTTGTTTACCTGTGGCAGGTGATGCTGGCAGGATGTCTGACGGGAGGCAGCGAACCTTGTCCACCTCTGGAGAGTCTCTGTATCAGGTGTTGGGTTTAGAGAAAGGCTGTAGCCATGACAACATCAAGAAGTCCTACAGGTAAGACCATCGTAGCCCCGCCCACTCACCTGCACCTCCTGCCTGACGCCTGATTCTAATGACGGCGAGCGTGTGTGTTGACAGGAAGCTGGCGTTGCGGTACCATCCTGACAAGAACCCGGACAACCCGGAGGCGGCGGAGAAGTTCAAGGAGCTGAACAGCGCTCACGCCGTCCTGTCCGACCTCAGCAAGAGGAACATCTACGACTCATACGGCTCACTGGGACTCTACGTCGCCCAGCAGTTCGGAGAGGACAACGTCAACACATACTTCATGCTGTCCACATGGTGGGCCAAGGTGGGCGGGGCTTACACTGCCGGTGAACCTGTGCCTCTGTTGTCAGGTGACAGGAAGTGATGTGGCGTCTGTCTCTGTGTGTCAGGGTCTGTTTGCAGTCTGCGGGATCCTGACAGGATGTTACTGCTGCTGCTGTCTCTGCTGCTGCTGCAACTGCTGCTGCGGGAAACTCAAGCCGACGCCCGCCGGCGAGGGGGCGGAGCCAGACTACGTCTCCCCCGACGACCTGGAGGAGGAGATACGCAACGACCCCGACGACGGTGAGGAGGAAGCTTTTATTTTGACAGTCTGGAAAATCAGACCATGTGGTTTGTTGGATGTTGTGTTTCTTCTTCTTTTCCTTCAAACCTCCAGCAGGACAAACAGTCTGGAGGTCCGGTCAGTCTGGACTCTGTATGGTTGGTATGGTTGGTGTGTGGTTGGTGTGGTTGGTGTATGGTTGGTGTATGGTTGGTGTATGGTTGGTGTGGTTGGTGTATGGTTGGTGTATGGTTGGTGTATGGTTGGTGTATGGTTGGTATGGTTGGTGTATGGTTGGTATGGTTGGTGTATGGTTGGTATGGTTGGTGTATGGTTGGTATGGTTGGTGTATGGTTGGTGTATGGTTGGTGTATGGTTGGTATGGTTGGTGTATGGTTGGTATGGTTGGTGTATGGTTGGTGTATGGTTGGTGTATGGTTGGTATGGTTGGTGTATGGTTGGTATGGTTGGTGTATGGTTGGTATGGTTGGTGTATGGTTGGTGTATGGTTGGTGTATGGTTGGTGTATGGTTGGTATGGTTGGTGTATGGTTGGTATGGTTGGTGTATGGTTGGTGTATGGTTGGTGTATGGTTGGTATGGTTGGTGTATGGTTGGTATGGTTGGTGTATGGTTGGTATGGTTGGTGTATGGTTGGTGTATGGTTGGTGTATGGTTGGTGTATGGTTGGTATGGTTGGTGTATGGTTGGTATGGTTGGTGTATGGTTGGTGTATGGTTGGTGTATGGTTGGTATGGTTGGTGTATGGTTGGTATGGTTGGTGTATGGTTGGTGTATGGTTGGTATGGTTGGTGTATGGTTGGTATGGTTGGTATGGTTGGTGTATGGTTGGTGTATGGTTGGTATGGTTGGTGTATGGTTGGTGTATGGTTGGTATGGTTGGTGTATGGTTGGTGTATGGTTGGTGTATGGTTGGTATGGTAGGTGTGGTTGGTGTATGGTTGGTGTATGGTTGGTGTATGGTTGGTATGGTTGGTGTATGGTTGGTATGGTTGGTATGGTTGGTGTATGGTTGGTGTATGGTTGGTGTATGGTTGGTGTGGTTGGTGTATGGTTGGTGTCTGAAGGTCGACGGTGGAGTTTGTTTGAACCGTGTTTCCTGTTTTCGTCCCGCAGACGTCGACGCTCCGATCGTCCACCAGCCGACCAACGCCAGCGAGAAAACTCAGCTGATCACCGACGGCAACCGCAGATACGGAGACACCTACACATGAAGCAGGAAACGCATCACTGCTTCCACCGTCATCACATGACACATCAGTCACTCAACCCAGAAACAACCAGCGGAGTCCTGAACCTGAAAACAACAAACAAACAAACAAACAAACAAACATCAGCTGTTTGAAAAGTGATATAAACATAAATAACATTAAAGTTTCATTTCAAAACTGAATTTGAGTCGATTCTTGTTCTTTGTTTTCTCCAAAGTCTGATGAAAAAATATAAAACAATATAAACATCTTGTTTCATTCATTGTGTGAATGTTTGTATTTGAACTACAGAAGATTGTTTCTGTAGATTTATTTACTGTTCTTCTGATGAAATTATAATTAAATCCAAATATTTGATTAGCGCGACGCTCTGATTGGTTGTTGGATGTTGATCAGCTGATCAAATCGTCAATGATTCTACATCTAATCAATAACTAATAAATAAGTCAGCTGACTGTTCTGCTGATGTAAATAAAGCTTTGAGACACCTGTGATCATGTGACGTGATGATGTCACTGCACACAATAAAATGAATTCAATTTATAATAATAAAAGTCATGATTAATTAATCTTTTAATTAATTATTATTTAAGCTCTCTGAATCCTCCACTGATCCAGTGTTTCCACTCTGTGAGAGCAGAGGAGGAGATATCCTACATTTCCCATAATGCACCTGGATGCTGTCTTCCATTAGAGCCGCTCTGTGCTGGCTGTTTCTACATTACAAGCTTCTGGATCTGCACACTGTCTCAGTTTGAGGGAACAGTGATCACTTGGTGGGTCACATGACGTCTGGATCAATACTGATCCAAACTGTAACACAGTGGTTCTCAACCTTTTTTGAACAAATGCCCCCCTCACCTCATCACGAGGCTCCTCTGCCCCCCCCCCCCCCACCACCACCATGGGAAAAAACGCTTATTGATGAAGATGGTAATAATAATAAGTTTTACCAGGTATGATGCACGTTTAAGACATACTTCGAGTTAATTTCTGCACCATCAATTCAAAATGACATTTTGAATTTCAAGTCAGTCGGTGACATTGTATGATTATTTGCACATTTTCCATAGGTGCATAAGGTTTCATTTGCTGTTTTTTAGACAAGCAACAATTTTAATATAATCCTTTTTTTGTAGGCTGAAGCTGCTGAGGTCAAAATGATCATAAGGATAAAAACTAGGAAATCAGAGGGTGAGGTGAGGGTATGATTAAAAACAATGAAGGAAAATGGTTTGAAAAAAATGTATTATTTGTATTTCCACATTCAAACACAGATTTAACATTAATTCACGTGAACAACATGCCTCAATTGGCCAATAACGTGTTTGGTCACGCCCTTAATTAAGCAGACCATCAATTAACTATATACAATTAACTGCCTTCTAACGGAAAGTGGAGAACAAGGCAGCAGCAGCAGTTGCCAATTTATACAGCACACAACAAAGAAGAACTACAAATGCTGTGATCTGGACATTTAGTGGGCAACATTAAGGACAACTTAATGTGAGCCCTGTGCTTGGTGGCTTGCTGCGAGTTTTTTAACAGCGGGGTGCAGAGATGTCAGTTTCAGTCTCAGTGCACCGGAGTCCACCAAATTCAGACGGTTGCGGTACTTCGTCTGCATGTGGAGAGCTTGGCTGAATCCCTGCTCAACGAGGTATGAGGTTGGGAAAGCCAGAAGCAGAAGACGGGTCTTCTCCCACAGCAGGGGGAAACGCGCACCGTGCGCAGCCCACATGGCGCGCCACCCAGAGACGCGAAACGTTGCCTTGGCCTCCTCGTCATTTTGGAGGTCAATAAGGCTTTCTTGGAGTGCCGCATCACAGCTGCATGCATCCATCTGGAATGGCTCTGTTACCCATTCAGGGACAACCAGTTCTTCGAGGTCCCTGAAACGGATCTCCATGTCTGCTTTCACAGCCATCAAGTGCTCCGTATAACGAAGCAGATGGCTGTCTGACAGGTCATCCAGCACCTGAATGTAAGTATAAAAAATATTCAAAAAATGAAAGCTATGCCTTACTTTATTATTGCTAATATGATTGGTATTATATCACTACTAATAATATTGATATTATTATTATTATTATTATTAATAATAATAATAATAATAATAATAATAATAATAAATCATTATTATTAAACCTTGGTTAGGTAAGGGAAGCTGTTCAGCTGACGTCTGCCCAAATTGTGCCGGTACAGGTCCAGTTTGGCAATTAAACTGCGGACAGTGGCCTTTGAATGGACAAGTGTCTCAGCCTCTCCTTGGAGCTTCAGTGAAACCTCATTCATTTTTCCAAAGAAGTCCGCAAGGTAGTGGATGTCGTGACGGCTGGACCACAGCATACCCCTGAGCTCAGCATCCACCCTTTCGAGGAACTCTAGGACTGATGCGAATAACTCACACAGCCTCGCCAGGCAGTTGCCTTTCGAGAGCCAGCGCACCTCTGTGTGCAGCAGCAGACGCTCAAAGGCCTCATTGTTTTCCCCACACAACTGCCTAAAGAGCCGGTCATTAAGGGCATGGGCCTTGATTTTATTTATGCCCTTGACTGCAGTGTTCAGCGACTGGTAGAGGGATGGACTGATTGCCTTGGACGCGAGGTTGTGGCGGTGCAGCACGCAGTGCACTGCCAACACTTTTGGCACACGCTCCTTTAACAAAGTTGCGAACCCGCGGTACCTCCCAACCATAGCGGGAGCGCCGTCCGTGGCACAGGCGAGGATGTTGCCAAACGGGATGGAATTGGCCTGGAGGTACTCATCCAAGGCGCTGAAGATGGTCTCTCCTCTTGAGTCAGTGGAGAGATATTTTGCAAACAGTAAGTCCTCAGACACATCCCTCCCACACACATAACGGACATATGCCATTAACATGGCATTGTTGTCCGAAGTAGTCGTCTCATCCAGCTGGATACTAAAATAGTTTTCTCGCAGTGTGGCACACAGCTGCTGTTCGGTATCCAGCGCCATCTCTTTAATTCTCCGCGCCACACTGTCATTGCTGAGCGGAATGGCCTTTAACACCGGTGCCGGGTCCCGCTCCATGACAGTAGAGATGGCCTCTTTAATAGCAGGGACAACCAACCTCTCCCCCACGGTAAAAGGTGAGCCGGACTTCGCTATCAACAAAGATATATTGTAGGAAGCAACTAACCCACTCTCAGACCTATCTGTCTTCCGGGCAAACAGACTGGGGATGCTCCGTTTGGAGTGCTGCTCCTTGAGGGCCTGGAAATATGCCGTACCCTTAGATGCCTTGTCTGGATGAATCTTATTAAGATGATCCTTTAAACGAGACGGTTTCATGGCTTCGTTTGAAAACACCTGCTCACAAATCAGGCACATCGGGAGATGGATATTTGTAGGTGAGGGAATAAACCCATAGTTAATATACTCAATATTGTACTGTCTGCACTTCTTCTTGCTTTCCGCCATGTTGTTTGATTAAGTTTTGATATTAAACTTTTTATACGTAATTGTGCTTGTGTACATTTTGATTGGGTGTGGCATTTTAACCCGCGAATTCGGGTTCGATTCATAGGTTCGACTTCTGTCAACTGTCAGGAGCTGTCAAACAGAGTCGGTTGGCTTGGCAACCGCGAAATGCATTATGGGAGGAAGGTAAACAATAGGGCGACGCCATATTGAGCGTCCACACGACTTATTTCATGTATGAACTATATATTTTTTCCTCATATAAATGCGTACATTGAGATTAACAAGTATTTCTCTGGCAAAAAAAAAAAAAAATACTGAGAAGTGAAAATAAACTAACGCCCCCCATTTGTGTCTGAGCGCCCCCCTCTCAGCTGGATCATTCAAAACGCCCCCCGACACTGTCCTAACGCCCCCTGGGGGGCGGTACCGCCCCCGTTGAGAAACACTACTGTAACACATCAAACGTGTTGTAGCTCAAAAACAATCTGAATGAATCTGCAGATTCCTGACAGCACGTTGTTTTCTCCATGAATGAATGTTTACAACCGTCATGGCGACAGATACAACGTTTATATAATAAACATGAAAACTAATTAAACAGCCGTTTTTAGTTTTTATTCATCTGAACTCATAAATATTTCAGGGTTTCGTTTATCAAACAGTATAATATATAATATATGCAGTGAAACTAGTTTACTGTCACAAACAATAACAATATATAAATATATTTATATTATAATATATATTCCTGCTTCCAGCAGCCAGTAAAAACCTTTTATTGATAAACAGTTCAATCAGTTTTCTGTATGAATATTGTGGACTGTCCCTTTAACAGACTGTGACCTGCTTACTCACTAACCCCCCCTCACCCCTCCTCACCCCCCCTCACCCCCCACTACCCCTCTGCTCTGCTCTGTCATGTCTCCTTGTGACCTTTGACATATAAGGACATGTCGGCACGGCAACGGCTGACGTGTGTCAGTCTAAAAACAGCCTGAGTGCTTTCAGTCGCTGTGCTGCCTTCAGGCCTCCAACACTGCCTGCTCTCCTTCTTCTTCTTCCTCTTCTTTATTTTATTTCTTTCTTTCATCTCTGGGACTCCCCCCCCCCCACCTCCACCTCCTCCCCCCCGTCCTGTCCGGGTGACGGCGTCTCCCCCGCGTCCTCGCCGTCACTCAGCACCATGGAGAGCCTGGAGAAGCAGCTCATCTGTCCCATCTGTCTGGAGGTGTTCACCAAGCCGGTGGTCATCCTGCCCTGCCAGCACAACCTCTGCCGCAAGTGTGCCAACGACGTCTTCCAGGTGAGCCCGTCCTCCAGGGAGGGTCTGTCCCGTCCTCCAGGGAGGGTCTGTCCCGTCCTGCAGGGAGGGTCTGTCCCGTCCTCCAGGGAGGGTCTGTCCCGTCTGTCCCGCCTGGGAGACACTCAGGAGGGTTTGAGGAGGGTTTCTGGAAGGTTTTGGGATTGTGGAGTTTTGGTGTTTCCTGTTAAGTGACGTTGTGTTTTAAGTCTGTTTGAAAAGTCTCCTTGTTGTTGTGTTCAAGGACAGTCCGACATCTGAACTCCTGACGTTTGAAGGAACAATCCAGGCTGCATGTTGAAACTGTGTCTGAGTATCAAAGACTCTGATTGATTATCGTATTGATTTCTTCTGTGATCAGCTGTCAATCATCTTCTCAGCAGTTTCAGGCTGTTTTATTGTTCTGCTGTGTGTTTATTTATTGTTTATTATTGTTTATTTATCTGCTTGGTCTCCTCTCAGCTGTCAGACAGCAGACGAGGCGTTCACTGACGCTGGTTTATTTTAACTTTCATGATTCTTTATGTTTAAAATGATCTGAAGCTTCATGGTTTCTTTGTTCCTGACAAGCTTTTATGTTTCAGGCTGTAAATATCTGACAAACCGTCTGATCACTAATTATTTTACTTATTGATAGATTGATTATTATTGATCTGGTCTGAGGTTTCAGCTCTTCATGTTTGTTGTTGTTTTGTTTTGTGAGTGTTTGTTTGGGTCCAACTTGAACCGCAGATGACTGATACGATACATTTCAAACTAAAACATGTTTGTATCAATAAGGAAAAGTATTGATTAGTTATCAGATCAGTCACATCAACACTGTTACTGATCAATAAATTCACATCAATCTGTTCAAAACATCTGTTTGATTTAAAAACAACTGAACTGCTCAGAGCGTCCCTGAACGCACCATCACACAGTTTAAATAATATAATTATAATAATTTATTAGTTTCAGACTTTGTGATAAACTTCTTTAGTCAAAACAAAGTCAAACATTACAGATGTTAGAATGTTCTGGTGCTTTCAACCATTTCACATGATCTTCATCATCAGCAGCATCATTTCACTGTTTGAAGCTCTAAAAACAAAAACAGTCAAAAGTAAAGATTTATTATTATTATTATTATTATTATTATTATTATAAACTGAATGTTTGGTTCTTTCATGATGAATCATATTTAATAAACTCAGAAGATGTTTTGGAATCTATAAAATAAAATAACTGCAGCAGGAAAAACTCAAAGTACAAAAATACAAATACTTCAGTAATGTTTATTTATTATTTTATATTTTTCATTAAAGACTCGAACATTAAAGAAAAACTATTGATTTATTTAATATTGTCCTTTCTGAGCTTCCACAGTTTGTCCTAATAAATAAATACCTGTCTGATGCCCCGCCCCCCTGCAGGCAGCCAATCCCTACCTGACCACCAGGAGCGGCTCCACCGTGACGTCCGGCGGTCGTTTCCGCTGCCCGTCCTGCCGCCATGAGGTGGTTCTGGATCGCCACGGCGTCTACGGCCTGCAGAGGAACCTGCTGGTGGAGAACATCATCGACATGTACAAACAGGGCTCCACCAGGTAACACACACACCTGTACACACCTGTACACACCTACACACACCTACACACACCTACACACACACCTACACACACCTGTACACACCTGAACACACCTACACACACCTGTACACACCTGAACACACCTACACACACACCTACACACACCTACACACACCTACACACACACCTACACACACCTACACACACCTACACACACCTACACACACACCTACACACACCTACACACACACCTACACACACACCTACACACACCTGAACACACCTACACACACCTACACACACCTGTACACACCTACACACACCTGTACACACCTACACACACCTACACACACCTACACACACCTGTACACACCTACACACACCTACACACACCTGGACACACCTACACACACCTGTACACACCTACACACACCTACACACACCTGTACACACCTACACACACCTACACACACCTGGACACACCTACACACACCTGTACACACCTACACACACCTACACACACCTACACACACCTACACACACACCTACACACACCTACACACACCTGTACACACCTACACACACCTACACACACCTACACACACCTGTACACACACCTACACACACCTGTACACACCTACACACACCTACACACACCTACACACACCTGTACACACACCTACACACACCTGTACACACCTACACACACCTACACACACCTACACACACCTACACACACCTGTACACACACCTGTACACACACCTACACACACCTACACACACCTGTACACACACCTACACACACCAGGTATCAGACCTCTCCTGATGATGCTGTGATGTTTCCAGTCCCTCTCTACCAGCGCTCCCTCTCTCCATTCACTCTCTAGCTCGCTCGACCACAGCTGCTCTCTCTCTCTCTCTCACAGGAAGCTGACAGAAAAATATATTTTGACTTTTAACGTTAACAAAGAGACGTCGTCTCCTCGTCCTGTCAGGCCATCACAGCCCAGCGCCTCCTCCACCCTCACTGACCCCCACATTTACTGTTTACATGGCGGAGCAGGAACACGCTCAGCCAGCCTCTAGTTCCGGTTAGCTTAGCTTTAGCCTCTAGTTCCGGTTAGCTTAGCTTTAGCCTCTAGTTCGTTAGCTTAGCTTTAGCCTCTAGTTCCAGTTAGCTTAGCTTTAGCCTCTAGTTCGTTAGCTTAGCTTTAGCCTCTAGTTCGTTAGCTTAGCTTTAGCCTCTAATTCCAGTTAGCTTAGCTTTAGCCTCTAGTTCGTTAGCTTAGCTTTAGCCTCTAGTTCCAGTTAGCTTAGCTTTAGCCTCTAGTTCTAGTTAGCTTAAAGTCAGCTTTCAGTTCTAGGTAGTTTAGAGTTAGCTTCAATGTTCAGTTACCCTAGTTTTAGTCTAGCTTGGAATTAGCCTCTAGGTGCAGTTAGCTTTGAATTAGCCTCTGGGTGCAGTTAGCTTTGAATTAGCCTCTGGGTGCAGTTAGCTTTGAATTAGCCTCTGGGTGCAGTTAGCTTTGAATTAGCCTCTAGGTGCGGTTAGCTTAGTTTCCCCTGCTTCCAGTGTTGATGCTAAGCTAACCATGTGTGGTCTCTGGGTCAGCCGGATGTTTACAGTCGTCTTCATGACGACAGGCGACGGCTTCAACAGGTGTGACACTCTGAGTCTATTTTTATTTGTGGGTCAGTGAAGCAGCTCAAAGTCTGAACATGTTTTAAACAGCGTGTCACGTTTCTGCTCCGCCTGGAGAACAAAATAATCAATAATCAATAATCAGACTGACAGATTTAAGAATGTAAAGTATAAAAGTCAGTCGGTGTAATGATCATAATAATAATAATAATAAATACTGTGATTATTATAGAAGATAAAAACATTTTATTCTGTTCTTAAGAAGCAGAAGATGAAAAGATTTTATTCTTTAAACGATCAGCTGTTCTGTCGTTTTTTGGAATTCAAAACTGACTTTATGAAATAAAACTGTGTGAAAACGCCAACAAACAACAAATAAATAAAAATAACAAATAAAATGAATTCCAGTTAAATTCAGTAATGTTGAGAATGTGAAACAGTCACAAGCTGTTGGATTATTTTACAGTTTCTGGTGTTTTATTGTATATTTTTATTGAATATAGTAGTGTTGGTCCTCCGTACGCAGCCGTCTAACGTGCAGCCGTCTCTCAGCAGTAAACCTGCTCCTGAGCTGAAGGTGGAGCCGATGTGTGAGGAGCACGAAGACGAGAAGATCAACATCTACTGCGTGACTCACGGCGTTCCCACCTGCTCGCTCTGCAAGGTGTTTGGAGCTCACAAAGACTGCGAGGTGGCTCCGCTGGACAGCATCTTCAACAAACAGAAGGTCAGCTCGCCTCCGTCACCGCGGTGAAAGCACAGCAGTGTCCTCAGGAACACTGCGGCTGTCCGTCCACACAGGAAGTACAGCGTCTCCTCTAGACTAAACTAAAACTAAAGACTGCAGAGGTCGTAAATATGAAAATCATTGTGTTCATATTTTGTTATTCCTCTTTATCTTTCAACATTTATTTTCTCATCCTTTAACAGATTTATATTTTATGGCTCTGCACCTGCTCGTCTCTAATTACACTAACCACCAAACGTCAGCCATGTTTTCCTTTTCTTTGTCATCACCGTGGAAACAGTGGTCAGCAGGTGACACTGAGTGTTGCCATGGAAACGTGGTGTTTGTTCCGAGTGAATCTGTGTAAGTTATGAAGTGACGCTGCGTTCTGATTGGACAGACGGAGCTGACGGACTGCATCTCCATGCTGGTCGGGAACAACGAGAGGATCCAGGCCATCATCAGCCAGCTGGACGAGACCTGCAGGGCCGTGGACGTGAGTTCATCCACCACAGAAGAAGAACCTTCACACAAACAGCACACTAACCTGACCTGTTACTAACCGTTAGCCGTTACTGGTAGACCAGAGCAAGACAGTCATGTGATCACATTCCATGTCTGAAGAGGCTGCGTTCCCTCCGCCGGCCTGCAGGAGGCGCCGCCGGCTGGTTTATTAGCTCAGTAAACTGCTTCCTGATGAGTTTAGTAACTTATAGTCCCATTAACAGTAAACATACAGGGGATAAATGTTTTAGGGCTATATCATGATTGACAAGTTGCTACCATGGCAACAACACTGGTTAGCTAACGTAACCACGGCGTAGCCTCAGACTCACAGAGTGTATATAACGATAATAATAATAATAATAATAATAATAATAATAATAGTAACAGAGTGTCTCAGCTCATTAAAGTTCATGTGAACATTTAGGGGGGTGTTATATTACAGCCCGAGTTAACTGTTCATCAGCGTCATGGCAACGGGGAAGATGGCGGTACATAAGTAAAAAGCTTCTGTGTGTTTTCAGGAGAACGGCCGCAGACAGAAGTCGAAGGTGTGCGAGCGGTTCGACCACCTGTTTGCGATGCTGGAGGAGAGGAAGGGCGAGCTGACGCTGCAGATCAACGCCGAGCAGCAGGAGAAGCTCGACTACATCCGAGGTCTGAGCCGCAAGTACAGCCAGCACCTGGAGGACGCCGCCAAGCTGCTGGAGACCGCCATCCAGACCATGGACGAGTCCGAGATGGCCGTGTTCCTGCAGGTGAACCTGAACGCACCACAAGGAACAGCTGTCAGGATTGGCTGAGAGTTATGTCACCATGACAACAGACTGTGAGCCACAGTCACTCAGCATAGTGTGTGCTAACTGTTAGCATGCTAATATGTGTAAGTGTTAGCATAGCATCACTAAATATAGTGTATGCTACAGTATTAGCATGCAGTCACTGAACTACACTAATATAAATACATCAGCTGTTAGCGCTTTACTGTAGCGGCTGTGCTGATGGCGAACATGCTATCCAGCTGCTAACATGCTAGCTAGCTGCTAACATGCTATCCAGCTGCTAACATGCTAGCCAGCTGCTAACATGCTATCCAGCTGCTAACATGCTAGCCAGCTGCTAACATGCTAGCCGGCAGGTTATCTCTCTGAGCTGCTGATCATCAGTTAAAGTAATGATCACATCACACGTTTGTTTGTTTGTTTGTTTGTTTGTTTGTTTGTTTCAGAGCTTTCAGGATGTTTCTCAGCTGTAATTCTGACTTCTTTGATATTGAAATTATTATTTTTCATTCTTATCTATAAACATGTAACATTTCGTCTCTTGTTCCCGCAGACGGCCAAACCGCTGCTGCAGAAGTGAGTTTCCATCTTTAATCTGATTTATCTGTCGGACATTTTGTTTTCTTGTCATGACTTCCTGTTCTCATATCTTCATGTCCTCATGTCTTCATGTCCTCATGTCTTCATGTCCTCATGTCTTCATGTCTTCATGTCCTCATGTCCTCATGTCCTCATGTCTTCATGTCCTCATGTCTTCATGTCCTCATGTCTTCATGTCCTCATGTCTTCATGTCCTCCAGGCTGGCGGAGGGAACCGACACGTCTCGGCTGGAGAAAGTTCAGCCCGGCTACGAGAACATGGAGCACTTCACCGCTAACTTTGAGCCCCAGAGGAGAGCGCTAGCCAGCGTCGACTTCATCAAACGTAAGAAACACAGGAAGTCTTCAGTTGATGTGCTAACACATTAGCATACACTAGGTTTAATGTATTAAAGTCCTTTTATGCTGAAAAAGATATGTGTGTGAAGGTGTTAGCATGGAGGCTAACTATAGTTTACTTAAGTATTTTAGTGTTTAACAACTGCAAATGAGTTTGTTAATATGTTAGCATGCTAATGTTTTAGCATGAAATTAGTATTATTCAATATAATTGTCATGAACATGTTAGCGGTAAACTACTATTCTTGACCACAGTGTGTGTTAGAGTTTTAGTAGCATGCTAACAGCTCACTGTATGCTGATCTGTTAGCATGCTAACAAATAGCACTATATGGATACCATTTCTACTTGGACCTACTTGTATAGAGTGTGCTAACATATTAGCATGGAGTCACTATCGTTTTGCATAGTGTATGCTAACATGTTAGCTTTGTGCTAAATGGAAGGTACAACATGCTAGTATTAGCATGCTAACTTGTTACTCTTTCCTTCATGTTATTTGACCCTCAGTTGATGAAGACGATGAAGATGATGAGGAGGAAGACGACGATGAGGTCAGAGGGATGACAGCAGGAGGAGCTGAAGGACTCCCAGCCAATCAGCAGCGTCCTCCGTCTGTCCCGCCTCAGACTCCTCCCCCTCCGAGACCTGCAGAGGCCCCGCCCACACAGACGAAAAGCCCCGTCCCCCCAGCAAACCAAGCCCCGCCCACACAGACGAAAAGCCCCACCCCCGCAGTCAACCAAACCCCGCCCCCTTTGCCCCTCCCGACCACCAGCTCCACCCCTCAGGTATGACATCACACGCTGCGTTCAGGAGCTGTTGGAAAACCGAAGTACTGAGATACTCTACTGCAGTAAAAGTACACAAGTAGTATGAGCCTGATGTAGTTAAAGTATTGCAATACTTCTCTGGCCTCAGCTCTGAAGTCCAACCCCTCCCATCTGAGAGAGCTGGATCTGAGTGGAAACAAGCTGCAGGATTCAGGAGTGAAGCTGCTGTGTGCATGTTACTGTTGTAGCTGCTGGAGGTGGAGCTAGTTTACACTACTTTATATACAGTTAGCTAGTTTAGTCCACTGGTTCCCAACCTAGGGGTCGGGGCCCCTCCAAAGGGTCAGCAGATAAATCTGATGGGTCGTGAGATGATTAATGGGAGAGGAAAGAAGAAAAAACAAAGTTCTGATACACAAATCTGTTTTCAGTTTCTGGACTTTTTGCTGAAATGTGACGTTTCTGAAGGTCTTATCAGTCTGCAGCAGCTGCTCCTCTGAATCCTGCAGGTTGTTCTTATTCAGCTGCTGAGATCTACCTTCTACTCACTGTTACTGTTTACAAGAGGAAAGAAGAAGAAACAACGTTCTGATATCTTTGATTTTTGCTGAAATATTGGATCATTTGAACATTTATTGAAATGAAAGCATGTGAGAAGTTTAGAGGGAAAAATCACTATTTGGTGGAGCTGTTAACAACTCATAGACATGTGAAATGTGACCCCGACTACACACTGCTTTTTGTAAGACGTCAAAAGACAAAAAGGTTGGAAACCACTGGTTTCATCTTTAACAATGTGTTGTATTTTAAAAGCTTGTTATATTATCCATTGTGTCAAATCTGCATCTGAAAAGTAACTAAAGCTGTCAAATAAATGTAGTGGAGTAGAAAGTACAATATTTCCCTCTGAAATGTGGAAAGTAGAGTCATGTGACTGAGAATCTTCTTCTTCTTCTGCAGGTTCAGTCTGATCAGCAGAACGACTCGGAGGACAAAGACGGACCCAAACACGTCTTCTCCTTCAGCTGGCTCAACCAGAAGTGACACGTTTCTTCTTCTCTGCTCTTTTTATAGAACTGAGGACTTTTTACATTCTCGTTTATGATTTTTTAGGCCAAACTATGAAATGCAGAGTGTTGTTGTTTTAAAGCTGAAGTCATGTGACCATCCTTCTCTGCTGTTACATGTTGTTAATAGTTTTGTATGACTAGAAAGAAGAAAGACGGTTTTTATTATTCAAGATCTGACGTGCTCTTTAAGATAATATAATGTAACAGTAGGGGGCGCCATCAGTGACTGAATATTCTTATAAAGTGCCAAATAAATGTTTGTTTTATTATTGATTGAAAGTTGATTGAGTCTTCTTCACTGTCAGTTATTGATTGATTATTCATGTGTGTGTGTGTGAGTCTGCAGCTGATCAATAATCTGTGTCGACAGCAGCTTTAAAGAGTTTTATTGAAAGTATAAAATTGTTCTGCACATGCTCAGATGGATTAATTATCAGATATTAGACGGATCCATCAAACAGCTGATTGAATGTTATTATATGTTTTATAACTTTTATGAATTTAAAGTGAAATTCTTGTTTGCAGCTGAAAAACCTGAACAATGAATAATAAACTAGAAATAAATGAAAGGCATATTTATTTATTTATTTATTAACAACCAACATTCATTCATTGATTAAAATGAAAATATCACATTATTATAGTTTTAATTGATTGATTGAAGCTTCATGTCATTCCAGGTTCAATCAGCTGCAGTTTGAAGGACTGGAGGATCAATCAATGAGTCTGATCGGATGTTTCATTGATGATAAAAATGTTTTCGGTCATTTTCCGAAGCTGTCCATCATCTTGCGGTTGCTGTCGGCCTGCTGGGCCACCTGCTCGGCTCGGGCCATCTCCAGAACCTCCCGCAGCAGGTGGAACGTCAGGTCCAGAGAGATGGGAGGCTCATCGGACCGCTTCTCCTCCTCCTCCTCCTCCTTCACCTGCTGCTCCGCCCGGGCCTGCAGGAGGCGCTGTGTGATGGAGGATGAAGAGGAGGAGAGGAGCTCAGGAGGAGCAGCAGCAGAGGAGGAGGAGGAGGAGGAGGAGGATCCGCCTCGTCGGGGGAGGAGGAGGAGGAGGTGGCGGCTGGTGGGAGCGCCGGCGGGTCGACTGTCAGCGGAACGAGGGAGGAAGACGGCGAGCAGAGCGACGACCCACAACAACACATTCAGCTTCATCTCCAGCGGCGGACGGTCTGAAGAACACCAGAAGAAGAAGAACACCAGAAGAAGAACACCAGAAGAAGAAGAAAACAGCACAGAGCGTCTTTAAAGGAGCAGTTAGGAGGATGCAGTGACACCTAGTGGTCAGACTGCAGATTACAACCACCTGAGTGTGACTGTCAGGTGATTAAACACTGATATTGTCCTCCAGTCTGCTCTGTTGGTCCTTTATGGATCATTCTGCTGGTTTATATTTTACCGTATTTCCTCTAATAGTGACTTTTATTACCTCGGCAGACTCATATTAGAGAGAAGCATTTATTTCTATTTGCCTGTTTGATAAATATATTTCAGTATGAAGCCTCCTTGGTTTTTGTCCCATGTGGTGCTTCACATGTATCTGCCGCCATCTTGTGGCCTTTTAACGTTACTACAACCTGCAGATGGCTGAGACATGAACAGTGACTGAAACAGGACAACAATACTTTAGAGGAGCAATCAGAACAACACAGTTTATTACATCACACTTTAAACCTATAATCTGTAATGATTCCTCATTAAACTGTGTAAAAACAACCAGACCAGACAGAAGCTTCTCTCCTGAAACCGTCAGGTTGTTGTCACTCAGGTCTAGACCTATGTTCTACATGTTGTTGAGTTGTGTTCTTACATTAATGTTCAAACCCAGAGAAATCTGTCATTTTAATCAAAGTAACGGACCGTTTCATTTGGTGGCCTGTCAATGGCGTCATACCTCCTCTACCAAAGAGTATAGTGCACAAGATGCATGCGTCGGCGCCGTGTTTGTCCGCTACAATGGCGTCTAGCAAAGAGTAACTTACACACATACAAGATAATACATGGGCTTTGTTGTGCTTGTTCCACACAAACTGTTAGAAATGGACTTTTATTCAGTTTGAAGCCACATTTTCATGATAAATTTAGCTGGTTTTTAACTTGATCTTTTAGCCGCAAGAAGGATTTTAGTCATTGGACGTCTGGATCTTAAGTTATCAGAGAAATAAACTGGGCAAACGTTAGCAGCAGCTCGGCTAACAGCCCCTCCAGGAAGTCCGCTGAACAAACATCATGTTTATATTTACACAGAACAAAAATCATCTGTAAAATATTTACTTTTTCTTCTACTAGATGAAATATGATGATTGATTAATGAATATAAATATAATATATAGAAACACTTTTTACATTTGTGCTAAATATGAAACTGTAAAAATAATAAAAACTAAAAATATTCTGCAGCTGGACGCCAATAAAATACTGAATAATAATAATAAAACAGAAATTTTCAATGATTAAAATATAGTTTATAACTTTTAATTTTGCATGAAAGTGTTAGGGAAAGAAAATTAATATTAAAAATAACAGTATTTTAGAACAATAAATAAAAGTTTATCTGCTTTTATTTTGTATTTTTCTCATCATTTAATTGATTTGTAGAAAAGTTCTAATAACATTTAATAATATTTAATAAATATGAATAACTGTTTTTAACACTTGGTTCATATAATATTAATATGTTTAATTATATTTCCTTTACATAAATATAAATATCTTTCATATATTTATATTAATACATTTATTGATGTTTAACACTCTCTTTGATTTATTGATTATTGATCATTGATATCTGCTCTGTTTCATCAATACATCGATATATTTGATCTTATTAATTATAATTATTTATACTAAATTACAATTTTCAGATCTTTTCAGATGTTTATAATAATAATAATAATAATAATTTCTTACCGGATCAGTTTGCTGTTCAGTTTCTCTTCAGTCACAGAAACAAACCAGCAGCTTCCCGCCTTTATATCACTGAGTGTGTGTGTGTGTGTGTGTGAGTGTGTGTGAGTGTGTGTGTTTGTGTGTGTGTGAGTGTGTGTGTGTGTGTGTGTGAGTGTGTGAGTGTGTGGGTGAGTGTGTGTGTGTGTGTGTGTGTGTGTGTGTGTGAGTGTGTGTGTGTGAGTGTGTGTGTGAGTGTGTGTGTGAGTGTGTGTGTGTGTGTGTGTGTGTGAGTGTGTGTGTGTGTGTGTGTGAGTGTGTGTGTGTGTGTGTGTGTGTGTGAGTGTGTGTGTGTGAGTGTGTGTGTGTGTGAGTGTGTGTGTGTGTGTGTGTGTGTGTGTGAGTGTGTGTGATGGGGGGTATTTTTTTTATTGAATCTTTATTTAAACAGGTGAAGAAGAACAAACATAAACAGAGAAACACAGTTTAAATGTTCGAGATGCTCCTCAATAAAAAACTACTATAATGTACTAAATCACTCCATGTATGTAATATATGTGTTATATATTATATGTTATATGTTATATATACAGTAAATAATGTATGAGTGTAATCAGACTGTGTGATGACTTTGATTTCTGTCAGTAACGTTGAATTTATTGAATAAATATCAGTTTATTATATTTTATTATATTAATGAAAGCTGAATATTTAAACTGACACATGATCTCTGTTTCCTCCCTGAAACTGATAAAGTATTGATTACTGATCATTCTGATCAGGCAGTTCAGGCTCAGCTGAGAATCAGACAGCAGCTGGCCTCTGTGATGATGAAGATGATGATGAAGATGATGATGATGAAGATGATGTGACCTTTCCCGGCTGGACTGTGACCTTCATCTGCTGCAGGAGAGACAAACACTCAGCAGGAAGTCTGCAGACGCAGCGACTCGTCTCCACACGCCGCTTTCAACAAAACAGACACAGAAGAAGAAGAAAAGCTGCGGCCTCGTCTTCATCGCCTCGTCTTCATCGCCTCGCCTTCATCGACCCGTCAGCTGATCTGCTGCTCAGACACCAAAACTAGTGAAACCAACATCAACTGTTATTTATTGTGACTTTATTTTATTTGCACACAAACCAGAAACACATCGACCAATCAGAGGACAGCACAGAGGAGACGATCCACACCAGTATGTATGTATACATTTATACTGGTACCAACGATCAATACCAGTATGTATTTATACATTTATACTGGTACCAACGATCAATACCAGTATGTATGTATACATTTATACTGGTACCAACGATCAATACCAGTATATATTTATACATTTATACTGGTACCAACGATCAATACCAGTATGTATTTATACATTTATACTGGTACCAACGATCAATACCAGTATGTATGTATACATTTATACTGGTACCAACGATCAATACCAGTATGTATTTATACATTTATACTGGTACCAACGATCAATACCAGTATGTATTTATACATTTATACTGGTACCAACGATCAATACCAGTATGTATTTATACATTTATACTGGTACCAACGATCAATACCAGTATGTATTTATACATTTATACTGGTACCAACGATCAATACCAGTATGTATTTATACATTTATACTGGTACCAACGATCAATACCAGTATGTATTTATACATTTATACTGGTACCAACGATCAATACCAGTATGTATTTATACATTTATACTGGTACCAACGATCAATACGTCTTCACTGCAGAGTTCAACTGAAATGATCATAATTTTATATTGAATTAGGGAACCAGATGAAAGTTAATGATGTTGTAATAATGTTGTTATGATGTTGTAATAATTAATAATGAAGTAGTAATAGTAATTAGTAATTAGTATTAGTAATAAAAAATGTTATAATGACGTATTAATGACGTTCACTGTATGATAATATCATAGTTTGAGTAGCGTTATTGCTTCACACCAGTAGCTAGCTAGCTAGCCTTCATCAGGAGTTTACAGTGTTATTGGAACGTTAGAGGAAAACAGAAGTTATTTGTGGTTTTTTGCATGTTTATGTTTTTATAAAGGGCTGCTAGCTAAGCTAATGGTTAGCTAACGGAAGCTAACAGAAGCTAAGGGAAGCTAATGGTTAGCTAACGGTTAGCTAACGGAAGCTAACGGAAGCTAACGGAAGCTAACGGACGCTAACAGAAGCTAAGGGAAGCTAACGGTTAGCTAACGGACGCTAACAGAAGCTAAGGGAAGCTAATGGTTAGCTAACGGAAGCTAACGGAAGCTAACGTGAATCTACAGACAGGTTTATTGCGCTCGTTCACTCACTGCAGCTAAAACGTAGCGTCACAGATATAAACAGTTTGTCATCAGGTTTTTCTGTTTAATATTCCACATTTATCATGAAGCAGTGAGACAGCAGGCGTTCAGCTCCTCACAGCTTATTATATATTTATATCAGTGCGTTATTTCCCGCCAGCAGACAGCGGCGAGCCTCTGAACGCTGATGACGTCATTATTCTGAAGCCGTTAGAGCAAAAACGTTTGTCTAAATATATGAAGAGCTGTTGAGTCATAACAGACTTCATATTCTATAAAGTCAAAGATCATGGAGCTGCTGGCACAAACACAAACCTTCATCCTCCAATAAACAACCAGAAGAATCATAAATAAATAAATAAAAGTCATCAAAGCAGAATCTGAAGGTTCGTATGAGGGAAAGTAAATAAATATGATTTATATTTAGAGACGATAAACTTCACTGTAACAAATGAAAACATGAACAACATGAAATAAGTTTAAACAAACCTTTAAAATAACGTGTTGAACAAACATTTAATAACATGATTTGGTTTGACTCGTGTTGTTTATTGTTTATGTCAGTTTTATTTATTCTCTTGTTGTTCTGAATGTTTTTTGGTTTTGATCCATAAAGTGTAAAAATCGTCTTTATGAACAGACAGGTTGTTGTTTACTGAAGGTTTGTTGTTGTTTTGTTTTGCTGTCTGTATCTTTTGTTTACTTATTTTAACATGTTTGAAATAAAAACATAAATAAGATGATGGTAGAAAAAAGGTAACCATCATCATCATCATCGTTATTTCTATAATAAATATTATTTAATGTTCTTTCTTTTCTTTCCAGACGTCAACATTTAACTTCATATTATATTAATTATAATTATATTTAATGATATAAACATATGAACAGTTATCAGACCAGCCAATAGAAACCACTGTTTACATGTTTCCTCTTATTGATGATGTCAGCGACACACATGATAAACAAATAAATAATAAATCAAATATAAATCTCTCATTTCACTGTTGTTGCTGATTATATGCATCGCTTCATAAAGACAGCCATAGCAACGGTAACTAAGGGGGGCGGGGCTTAACGAGCAGTTGATACTTTTGTTCGTCAGAGAAACATTTTTATTCGCTCAGGTTTTGTTCTTTGACACAACGTTCCCTCATAACGTTCCTGTAACGTTCTGGATTAGCAGTGAAGCTAACTACGTTCCCTCCTTTCCTGCGCTTCGTCGAGCGGCGATGATGCGAGCGGCTCCCAGAGGACGCTGGGAGACGTGACGGCGAGGCTCTGATGAGTCGAGGGAACGAGGAAGTGACCGTTTGTTAACGAGGCGGCGGCAAACATCAGAGTCACAAACATCTACATTAATTACAAACATATAAACGAGTCATAAAAGATCATAAACCCAGTTCTGAAAATAAATAAACGTCCTCCTGTGGCGCCGCAGCCTCCGCACAAACCGATCCAGCAGCCGGACGCTGAACGCTGTCGACAGTCTGAGTTTGTTTAAAGGTCGCAGCTGCAGATGTGATCGCAGCCACGGCACGCCGTCACCTTCCTCTACCGTCTCATTTGTTTGTTTGTTTGTTTGTTTGTGTTGTGTAAGCCGCCGCTGAGACTCATGTGTGACATCAGCGCCCTCTGCTGTCTCCATGGTAACAACAGAACAGCTGAACACTAAGTGATTATGTTTGTTCTGCCTTTAACATCTTTTACAACTGTTAACGTTTAGTGATGATGAAACTGTCTCTGATTGGACGCTGCAGATATTGATCAGCTGTGATCTTATTGATGACATAAACAACGTTATAAAGTGGAAGCGTTTCCATCACTTCTGGAGAAATATCATTTCTATCATTTATTTCTACTGTTGTCAGATTTGTGTTTAGTTTGAAAAGTGAAATGTTTGAAGTGTTTTGTTCTCCACTGTGTGACTCAGTAAGAAGCTCCTCTTTCATCACGCTGCATCTGGACAGTCAGTCAACCTGATGACATGAAGACCTGCAGGTACATCACACCACTCACCAGTCAGCTGATCCACCGACAACACTCATCGTTTATTATTATTAATCTAGCTGACATTAGTGTGTAGCTTATTCTTTTATATGTTTGTTTTTTGTTTGTTTTTTTGTTTGTTTTCTGCTTTGTACTGTTTGTTGTTGATGCTAATTAGCTTCATGCTAACTCTGGTGCAGAGTAAATGGAGGATTAGAGCCAGAAGTGTTCACCTCGTTCTTCACATCAACACAGGACAGTAAACTGCTGACACAAACTTCCATCACTGGTTTGCTGTGAACTTCGCAGCAGTGAATCAGCTGCTCGTTAGTGCGTTACACACTCAGGTGTGTTAAAGGGTTAAATAGCACGTTGTTAGCTTTCCTAACAGAGTGGAGGAACCGGACAGCGCTGTCGCTGTCATCAAACACATTTTAATATTAAAGTTTTTATGAGACACGTCAGTGAAAGAAATAAATAGAGTTAAAGATATAATTTGCATTTAATGACAAACGTACAGAGAAGTAGCGACAGATATTTCCAGTTAGTTTTAAACAAACAGAGTTCATTCATTCGTCTCAGAAACAAACCCGCTCCCCAGAAACACAACGTACAAGCACAGATTTATAAAAACATGATTTCAGAAGCGTGTGCGCTCTCCGCCCTCCGCCCGGCGCTGCTACAGGAAGCCTCTCTGATCTGCTAATGAAGGAGGAAGTGGACGGGCTCAGCCAATCACAGCGCGGCGCCGGCGGTCACACGGGCATCTGCAGCTGGGAGTACTCGTCCTGCCCCTCCTTCTCCTCCAGATGAGGCTCCGCGTCGTCAGCATCCAGCTGCAGGGAGGTCAGAGGTCAACGTCAACTGCTGTCGTTTTCTTTAAAGGTCATTCTGATGATTTTCTGTCAAACTGATCAGAGTGTCGTGTTTGTATCAAAGCTGATTTATCTGATTAAAACTGCTGCTCTGGGTCACATGACCCCTCATCAGGAAGAGTTAGTCTGTTTAGAAACGGCTCCAGAGACGAATAACAGCATCAGAGAGCAGACGCTACTGAGCATGTGCAGTAACGCTGTTCTGTTTACAGCAGATCAAAACCTCTGAACTTTACACTGACGTTCACTGAGACGTTTACAGTGTAGTGCACAGGACTGCTCTCCTGAGACTGAAGACGTTTCAGCCACTGTACATCCAGTTAGCTGCAGACTCAGAGGACGGTCACGTCTCTGTCTGGTGCCGGCGTCGTCTCTGGTTCTGGTTCTGGTTCTGGTTCTGGTTCTGATGGAGCAGGATGAAGGTGAACAGTGTCTGTGTGTGTTCAGTCTCCAGAGAGCAGTTCTGTGTACGGCAGACTCCTCCTGCTCCTCCTCCTGCTGCTGCTGCTGCTGAAGTTATTCAGTATATTCATGATGTAGCATAAAGTTCTGACACGTATCACAACCTCCAGACTGAAGATCTTTTACTTACACAGAACTGCTCTCTGGAGACTGAACATGTGCAGCGTGTGACTCACTGACGGGTTTAATCAGATAAATCAGCTTTGACACAAACACAGTAAACTGTCAGTGGATCAGTTTACTGCTGGTTTTGGGTAATGTTTATATATCTGTGTTCATATTTAAACCCACTGAGACATGCAGGATGTTCATATGTTTTTCTGGAAGGTTTAAACAGAATCAAACACGAACATCAAACTAGTTTTTATGTAGATGTGTTTATTTTAACGTGCTGCGTGTCTTCAGGTGACTCACACTCTGCAGCTCTCTCCAGGTGAACAGACGCGGCAGCAGCAGCTTCCTCACAGGGATGGTCAGCAGCAGCATGAAGGGGAACGCCAGCGCCGCCGCCGTCGCCATGACGACCCACAGCAGAGACAGACAGGTCAGCTGGACGAGCGTGAAAAGGTGCATCCTTAAAGTCCGCACCTGTGAGACGGGAGAGACGGGTGAGACTCAGGCGGACAGGGGAGGCAGGGGAGGTGCCAGGGAGGGGGCGGGGCTAACCTTGCGGACGTAGGTGTGGTCAGGGTGGTACTTCGGCGGCATCAGCAGCAGGATGAGCCGCTCCGTCAGCTGGATCCCGTTCAGTGACATCACACCCATGTAGAGGAAGATCCCAAACAGAACCGCCAGCGGGATCTGACGCAGAACCTCCCCGATCACCATGGACAGACCTGCGGAGTTAGCGGACAGCAACGTTAGCGGATAGCAAGGTTAGCGGACAGCAAGGTTAGCGGACGGCAACGTTAGCGGACGGCAGGGTTAGCGGATAGCAACGTTAGCGGATAGCAAGGTTAGCGGACAGCAACGTTAGCAGACGGCAGAGTTAGCGGATAGCAACGTTAGCGGATAGCAAGGTTAGCGGACAGCAAGGTTAGCGGATAGCAGGGTTAGCGGACAGCAAGGTTAGCGGATAGCAACGTTAGCAGACAGCAAGGTTAGCGGACAGCAAGGTTAGCGGATAGCAGGGTTAGCGGACAGCAAGGTTAGCAGACGGCAGAGTTAGCGGATAGCAAGGTTAGCGGACAGCAGAGTTAGCGGACAGCAAGGTTAGCGGACAGCAGGGTTAGCGGACAGCAGAGTTAGTGGACAGCAAGGTTAGCGGACAGCAAGGTTAGCGGATAGCAAGGTTAGCGGACAGCAGAGTTAGCGGACAGCGGATAGCACAAGGAGGAGGAGGGGGAGGAGTAATAGTTGTACTCTGTGAGTCATACCCACTAAAACAGCCACCAGGAAGCCCGTCACTCTCTGCTCTTTGACCTCCTGGATGCGAGGCTTGTCTCCGGGGGCGACCGCTTTGCTCATGACGGTGAGGGCGTTGGTGTGGGTGACGGAGCGGACTGTGGCGGCCGATAACCACGGCAATCCAAACAGCGCCGAGACTCCGCCCACCACCACGATGATGAGGAGGTCCAGGTGGAAACCGGTTCCCTTCAGCAGCATCCTCTCCTTCTTACTGACGATCAGCCTGACGGAGCAGCGACACAAACACTCTGTAAACACAACTCTGACTGTCAGTTATTTGCAGTATTTGTTTTTATTGATGACGAGTTGTACGCTGTGATCTGGGACTCCATGAAGATCAGGATGAAGACCAGGATGGCCGGCAGGATGCTGGCAGCCATCATCCAAACAGGAAACTGTCCGTCTGACCCCAGAGGAGAAATTAGCCAACCACGCTTCTCCGGAGTGGACACCGAGAAGCCGCTGGGCACGCTCAGTTTCTGTCAGCCAATAGGAAGAGAGGGTCATTCACACGCCAGAGGCAGACTCTTTTATTCGTGTGGGAGTCTCGGTACGAGCGGTCTGACCTGGGTGTAGGTGTCCTTCACGCTGTAGTCCACCAGCACCATGATGAGGATGGCGATCGGGACTCCGAAGTCTCCGATGATCCTCCGAAGCTGAAACACAAAAACCTGATTACTGATCAATAACCTGGTTCAAACTGCAGATGTGAGGAAGGAAAATATCCATAAAGGTGAAGCTACAGATGTTGATTCCAGCGACGCTCTGACAGCCTGTCAGCGCAAAGGATCATGGGAGCTGTAGTTGTTTTGTTATAAATGTTTCTTTGTACATAACAAAAGAATGATTGTCATGTAGAGACCCACCATGAAGACACCTGTGAAGATATACCTGTCCATATCCATATCCCTAACCCTGTCCCTATACTAGTGTGTCCTAGTGTTTACTAGTGTGTTCTAGTGTGTCCTAGTGTGTACCAGTGTGCACTAACCCTGCCGGGGAAGAAGGAGCTGTTCTTGAACTTGCGCAGGTAGAAAGCGATGAAGTACGTTCCCGCCATCAGAACGAATGACAGCAGCGCCGTGTTCGGTTCTCCAACAACCTTCCCAGAACTACCGGCGGCCACGGTGTAGTTGCACAGAGACGGGGATACTGTGTTGTTTCCATGGTAACAGTTTTGGAGAGGATGCTCCTGAAAGATCTAGAGAATAGCAACACAGCTGTGGTGATCAGTGGTGAATGATAATAAACAGGTGCTTCCTTTAACAGCACAGCTGACATGTGCGAGTGTGACATACAAACATGTGACATTTGAAAAGCTGGAACATGTGAAACTTCAGCATTTTAGTTGGAAAAAGGACTGAAAATATGAAATAATTACAAACATCGAAATACGCTCGAGATAAAAGTCGCCTGTCAAAACAATCACACACACATTTATTCATCAGGCTCTGACCTCTGACCTCTGACCTCACCTTGATCAGTTTGGCGAAGGTCTCGTAGATGAAAATGAGGGAGATGAGGAAGGAGAAGATCTCCTGCGTGAAGCGGGAGACGAAGCGGACCAGGATGCTTCCCTCGAAGGCCACAGTGAGGAGAACGATGAGCACCAGCCAGAAACCGATCCAGACGCGGCCCGTCAGGTACTCCACGCCGTTGTCTTTACAGAACTGCAGCAGGCGGGTTTAAGAGAGGGAACAGAGTAAACCTTCAGAGGGAACAGAGTAAACCCTCAGAGGGAACAGAGTAAACCCTCAGAGGGAACAGAGTAAACCTTTACAGGGAACAGAGTAAACCCTCAGAGGGAACAGAGTAAACCCTCAGAGGGAACAGAGTAAACCCTCAGAGGGAACAGAGTAAACCTTTAGAGGGAACAGAGTAAACCTTTAGAGGGAACAGAGTAAACCCTCAGAGGGAACAGAGTAAACCTTTAGAGGGAACAGAGTAAACCTTTAGAGGGAACAGAGTAAACCTTTAGAGGGAACAGAGTAAACCCTCAGAGGGAACAGAGTAAACCTTTAGAGGGAACAGAGTAAACCTTTAGAGGGAACAGAGTAAACCTTTAGAGGGAACAGAGTAAACCCTCAGAGGGAACAGAGTAAACCTTTAGAGGGAACAGAGTAAACCCTCAGAGGGAACAGAGTAAACCTTTAGAGGGAACAGAGTAAACCCTCAGAGGGAACAGAGTAAACCTTTACAGGGAACAGAGTAAACCCTCAGAGGGAACAGAGTAAACCCTCAGAGGGAACAGAGTAAACCCTCAGAGGGAACAGAGTAAACCCTCAGAGGGAACAGAGTAAACCTTTAGAGGGAACAGAGTAAACCCTCAGAGGGAACAGAGTAAACCCTCAGAGGGAACAGAGTAAACCTTCAGAGGGAACAGAGTAAACCTTTAGAGGGAACAGAGTAAACCTTTAGAGGGAACAGAGTAAACCCTCAGAGGGAACAGAGTAAACCCTCAGAGGGAACAGAGTAAACCCTCAGAGGGAACAGAGTAAACCCTCAGAGGGAACAGAGTAAACCTTTAGAGGGAACAGAGTAAACCCTCAGAGGGAACAGAGTAAACCCTCAGAGGGAACAGAGTAAACCCTCAGAGGGAACAGAGTAAACCCTCAGAGGGAACAGAGTAAACCCTCAGAGGGAACAGAGTAAACCTTTAGAGGGAACAGAGTAAACCTTTAGAGGGAACAGCAGCTGTTCTGTGGGTTAACTGGACCACTGCCGCTGTGTTTAACTCACCGTGTAGAAGGCCTCTTCAAACACCAGCAGCGGTCCGGAGAAGCCGATCACCAGCAGAGGCTGAGCGCCCAGCACGCTGAACACCACGCCCTGCATCGCCGTGGCAACTATCAGCTCAGACACACCAATCAGACCCTCCGTTTTCTCACCTGTGACACGGGACAGAGAACGCAGCCACGACGCTGTAAACGCCCAATCACAGCGCAAAACTCCCAGAGATAACCAGAGATGACATGTTAAAAGACAAAGAATCACAAAGACATTCGACATGAAAACTAAACAATATAATCCAGTTTTTCCTCCGACAGAGACGCATCAATAACAGCCAATGAACACAGCTCATAAACTCCTCTAAAAACTCACCAAAGTTCACCAGAATCTAACGTGAAATCTTCATGTGAGACATTTTTGCAGATTTATTGATCCTGTAAACACCTCGTAACATCTAAACATCTCTGGAACTGATCTGAGGAGCATCCAGACGCCATCACCGTGTCTCTGAGGTCCAGACTTACCGAGGAGTCCACCGAAGGTGATGGCGGGCGACAGCGCAGCGAAGTAGATGAAGATGATGGCGGCCATGCACTGAGGGTTGAGAGCGTCCCGAATGTCGCTGAGGTACTGAGGGTAGCGCCGCGTCACGTCTTTAATCAGCCCTCCAAACAAACGGCCCGAACGCTTCAGGGGCTCGTCGCCGGGTTTGGAGGGAACGAAGGAATCTGAAGGAGAAGGTCAGTCAGGTAGAAGCCTTTAGTGTGACTCCTTCAAACAGCAGATATTCACTGTTATGCTGATGATGTGATCTTTTACTTTGCAAAGAAAACAGACTTCCTGTTCCTCTTTCAGCCCCAAAATATTTGTTATTTATGAAGTCTGTTGCACATTTGTTCAAGAGAACGGCATCAAGGACGAGTTAAACCTGAACTTCACCCGCTGACACGTCTACAGGAAGTTCATTCACTGCTAGTATCTCATATGTAATGACTTCCTCAGATAGAAAGCATCCTGCACAGAAACATTTATATATCAGTGCTGATGTTTGATTGATTTCTGACTTCCTGACAAACGTACCCATTCCTCTGAGAACTGACCTTCATCCTGCTGACTGCTGATCTGTTTCTCCTGCAGCTTGCCGTTCTGCTCCTCCTCCCTCTTCCTGAGCATTTCTCGTTGGAAGCGAGCGACCGAGTGCAGCAGCTCGTCCCCGCCGACCTCCGAGGGAGGCAGGACGATGCTGCAGTCCAGGAAGCGGTTGATGGCCGTCAGCAGGTCCTGGCGGTCGTCGGCCTGGTACGCCGCCTCGTGGAAGTTCTGAGGAGGTACAGACAGATTCAAGAAGGCTCAGCAGGTTCAGGACACTGAAGCATCAACAGGACAGAAACCAGACAATTTGACATTTAAAAAAATTAAGTTAAGTTTCTGTTTTGCACAACTACAATAAGAGAAAGTGAACAGAACAGACCGGAGAGATCAAGAAGCTGTGACAGTGGACTTCCCTCAGAACGAGTATTATAGAAAGTATGAAACCTTCATTAATGAAATGAAATACATACAAAAACAAATGAAATAAGGCGACTAAGAGACACAAAATAAACGGATCGGCTGTCAATCACACATCACAAAGCAACAGTTTTTGCAGAAACATCAAATTCCTGGAGGAACCTTTCATGTTTTAAAGTTCCTCCAGTCGTACTTCTACGCTGCAGCGGACAACATTAACCTTGTCTGACATCAGCGTGGAGATGGAGCGTCCAATCTGGTGGTAGTCCATGTTGGCGGTGGGTGGGCCCAGCAACAGGAAGAGGAACCTCACAGGGATGGGAACCTCCAGCACGGACTCCAGCAGGACCGCTTCCTGCAGCCGCACGAACGCCATGGAGGGCTGGTCCAGGAAGCCCACGCTGCCTGCAGACAGAGCAGAGGGAAGAACTGAACCCACTGAACCCTCCTGCAGACACCAGAGAGGGAAGCATTAACCCACTGAACCCTCCTGCAGACACCAGAGAGGGAAGCATTAACCCACTGAACCCTCCTGCAGACACCAGAGAGGGAAGCATTAACCCACTGAGCCCTCCTGCAGACACCAGAGAGGGAAGCATTAACCCACTGAACCCTCCTGCAGACACCAGAGAGGGAAGCATTAACCCACTGAGCCTGATGTGTGATGCGTACCCACGAGGACGACGGTGGCCTCGGCTCTCTCGGGGATCTTCTCCATCAGCTTCACTTCATGTTTAGACCTGGAGTGACAGAGGGGCGGGGCTTCTTTCTGGAAACACACACACATTTGAATGACTGACGTTGTGAGGACGTTTATGTTCCACATTAAAGTAAAACATGACGGACCGCTGAGCTGCGACTCCAGCCGGCTGCATGAAGCATCATCCATCTGATCAGTGCTGTTTAAACCGAACTCCTGTTTTTAATTAGTTTTTAATGCTGTGGTTTGATTTGTTCACCCAGGCTTTAATCTGAACTCCTGTGTGTGGAAGTTTTCTACCAGTGTGACATTTTGAAAATTAATTTTGAGTTTTATTTAGTGTAACTGTATTTATTGTATTTATCATCCAGTGAGTTTAAATCCCTGCGCGGACGGTCAGATGGAGAAGCAGAGCGTCTGTGTGACGTCTGAAGAAGCTCTCAGGTCTGTATATTTGAATAAGGAGGACAGTGATTGGCTGCCTGTTCACCTCTACCCTTACCTTGTTCTTCTCTCCATCAGCCTGATTGGTCAGAGGAATGGAGGGCTCTGATTGGCTCTTGTGTCTGTCCATCTGGGCGGCCATGTTGGCTGCAGAGATGTTCTTGCTGAACAGGCTGTGATCTTTCTCATCACTGGGGTGACTGACGAGACAGAAACAATCCCATTCATGTCATGATCACATGCTCACATGTTAGATACATTAATGTAATGAACATGTCTGTTCCTGATGACATCACGCTGCAGCAGCAGGTGTGGCGTTGTGAACCTGTGTCGCAGCAGCAGAGCTCTCAGCACGTTGGCTCGGTCTTCAGCTCTGATCTGGTCTGAGATCACCATCTGCTCCACCACCTGCTGAGCGATCCCCGGCAGGGTGCTCTGCTTCAGGTCCAGCAGCACCGCCCCTGAAAGCACCATGACATCACACGATGACGTCACCACACGCTGACAGAACTACGGCGCACCTCGAGGGTCAGTTTTAGGCCTTAGCTGAGCTTACAGTGTGTTCCTCCCTCTGAGGCGTGTCGTCTTTAACCTGCCGCCTGATGTCACTGTACGCTGATGATGTTCAGCTTTACATCACAGGCGTCTCTACTCTCGCTGTCAGTGTGTTTCAGGATTGATCTGATACATCTTATTGATCACTTTTCAGACATAGATGTTTAGCTGGTTACTGCATCTCTAACCTTTTAGTCATTTTTCATGGAGCTGTTCTGAATTAAGGAGCATTTTCAGGGGTTTTAACTCTGAGGTGTAACTGTGCTGTTTTCTGACTCCTCACCGTGCGAGATGGTTTTTCGGAGCTCCAGCAGGGAGCGGAAGGACAGCGAGGCGATGTGCGGCCTCCCCCAGCGCTCCGTCTCCTCCTCCACCTCCTCCTCAAACTTGATCCATCGAGCCGTCTCCCTCCACTGCAGCTCCTGGTTCCTGTCGATCACCAGCTCGTTCAGCTCCACGAACACCTGAACACACAAACTCTTATTAGGAGGCGGCTGGACGGACGATCAGCAGACTGTCTGAGAGCAGCTCGACATCTTAACAGGTTTGTAAATTCATGTGTTTGACATTTTTACCACATTTCAGTGTTTTAACCCAAACTGTGATCTTTCCTGAACCTTAAACCTTAAACCTCAACAACAGCGTTAAATGACAGTCGAGGAGGTTAAAATGCAGCGTTCATGTGTTTCTAACGTGTTGTAAAGTGTTTTGGATCTGAACAAACCTGTCTGCTGAGGAAGATCATGAGACATGATCAAAAGCTCCAGAACAGCTTCCAAAATCACAAAATCAACCTCAGTTAGGTTTTATATTACTAAACCAGACTAACGTTAACTAAACCAGACTAAAGTTAACTAAACCAGAATAAAGTTAACTAAACCAGACTAACGTTAACTAAACCAGACTAAAGTTAACTAAACCAGACTAACGTTAACTAAACCAGACTAAAGTTAACTAAACCAGACTAACGTTAATTAAACCAGACTAAAGTTAACTAAACCAGACTAACGTTAATTAAACCAGACTAACGTTAACTAAACCAGAACAGTAAATAACATCAATCTGCAGTTTTCAGGTTAATTTCGGATCATAAACAGTCGGGTTTGTTTCTACTGCAGCAGAACTCTGATCAGGAGGTCCAGTCACATGTCAGGTACTGAAACCCTCGAGGGAATCACAATAAAGTGATCTGCTGATGAAGACCATGAGATGTGGCTGAAAGCCCTGAGTTAAAGTAAACTGCTGTTTCTATGATCCGGACTGAGCCTTTGAGTGATTGCAGTGGATCACCTGATCAGAACTGGTACCGCGTACGAGACCCGACCCGGCATCACGCTGGTCTGAATAATGAGGACCGAATCAGTCAAACCAGGTAAAAACTAAACAAACTGAATTAATACTTTAAACATCTTTAGTTAACCAGAACAAACCAGAACAAACCAGTAAAGTCAGACTAGTTCAAACCAGCACAGGATAAACCAGACTCTACCTTACGCTGCCGACTCTTCAGGTCCAAACCGACCATCCTGGAGGTGAGAACAAACTGACTGTAGAGAGAGACTGAACTCTGGGTTTACCTCACTCCCCCTCTGACTCCCCCTCGCCTCTCCTCCCCCTCCCTCCCTCTGACTCCCCCTCCCTGACTCCCCCTCACCTCTCCTCCCCCTCCCTCCCCCTCTGACTCCCCCTCCCTCTGACTCCCCCTCTCCTCCCTCCCTCCCCCTCCCTCCCCCTGGCTCCCTCCCCCTCCCTCCCCCTGGCTCCCCAGAGTCCAGGTGACTAAACCGCCTGGATTAACCTGCTCACACCGCCGGCTCGTCTTTCCTCTCAGCTTCATTTTGAACATTCCAGGTTTTTGTTGTCGAGTTTCAGCAAAGAATCTCATCACATTAAACCAGAACCAGAACCAGACCAGAACCAGACCAGGACCAGGACCAGGACCAGAGGACCAGAACCAGGACCAGACCAGGACCAGACAAGAACCAGACCAGAACCAGGACCAGGACCAGGACCAGGACCAGGCCAGAGGACCAGAGGACCAGAGGACCAGAGGACCAGAACCAGACCAGAGGACCAGAGGCCCAGAGGACCAGAACCAGGAACAGAACTGGGACCAGAGGACCAGAACCAGAGGACCAGAACCAGAGGACCAGAACCAGACCAGAACCAGACCAGAACCAGAACCAGAGGACCAGAACCAGACCAGAACCAGGACCAGAGGACCAGAACCAGACCAGAACCACCAGCTAAAACACGTCAAATATATTTAAATCATCTGGAAAGTTTTATTTTAATTCAAATAATATTTCAACACTTTTTGTAAACTGTCTCGTTCTCTGACGTCTCCAGTCAGGATGTGTTAGCCTAGCTTAGCACAAACACTGGGAGCAGGGGGAAACTGTTAGCCTAGCTTAGCACAAAGACTGGGAGCAGGGGGAAACTGTTAGCCTAGCTTAGCATAAAGACTAGGAGCAGAGGGAAACTGTTAGCCTAGCTTAGCATAAAGACTGGGAGCAGAGGGAAACTGTTAGCCTAGCTTAGCATAAAGACTAGGAGCAGAGGGAAACTGTTAGCCTAGCTTAGCATAAAGACTGGGAGCAGAGGGAAACTGTTAGCCTAGCTTAGCACAAAGACTGGGAGCAGAGGGAAACTGTTAGCCTAGCTTAGCACAAACACTGGGAGCAGGGGGAAACTGTTAGCCTAGCTTAGCACAAACACTGGGAGCAGAGGAGCTTTTATTGGAAATCTGAACATTGAGTCTTAATGAGATGAGTCCTTCAGGTTCTCATGGAGCAGGTTTCTGCCCTCATGGCCTTTGGTAATGACATCATGAAGCCCCGCCCCCTGACCTCGTGCGGCGTGCGGTCTGGTTGCAGGTGTTGCAGGTGTTGCAGCTGTTGCGTCCGGCTCGGCGTCTCTCGCTGATCTTTGGTGACGTGGACGATCGGCCCTCTGGAGCTCCGTCTCACCAGGTGACGCCGCACAGCTGGAACGTCGTCCAATCGGTGACCTGAGAGGAGGGGGGCGGGGCATTCAGAGGTCAGAGGTTAAAACACTGTCCTGAACCCCAAACCTGCTGAACAGACCACACACAGACACGTTTCCCTCCTGGAGACACTTTGAACAACAATAATAATAATAATAATGTTCTGTTTAAATAAAGTTTTACTGACTTAAATCAGTCCAGTCATTTCAGATTCCAGTTTCATTTCCAGCTAATGAACCAAACTAAACTAAAGTTCTTCCTTCAGTTGACGAGGTCGCTGCCGTCTTCTCTGTGTCTGATGTGAACTTCACTTCCAGAGATTAATAATGAACACTGGAGACGTTTCCGTTCACATCAGAGAGGATTAATATGAAGTTAAACTGGTTCTTTACTGCAGAGATAAAAGAACAGAAACCTTTATGTGTTTTATGATCTCGATGTCGTCGATGATGATTTATTGTTTGTTTGAACAGGTTTAGTTTTTCTGATGTTGATGTGTTGATTTATAGATGTTTGGCAGCTCAGACAGAGAACATCGTTTCCATGGTAATGGGACGCTTCTTCCATGTAAATTAACTCTTTCATGCGTGATAATTATGATAAACGCAGTCAGGATTTTTTACTCCTCTTAAGGAATGAAAAATAATATTTGAGTTTTTCACGCGTCCGCTCAGCTGGACAGCATGCATTAGAGGTTTCAGCTG
>CM055849.1:32431620-32481620 GCA_029490765.1 Euthynnus affinis
TACTAGTATAAAGGTGTGATATACGATTCTGTCTGTTTGACAGGATATATTGATCGGTATCTGATCAGCTCTGCCTCGATCGACACTTTGATCGGAGTTTCAGTTTGTTTTGCTCTGAGATGCTGCTGGTGAGACATCTAGTGGCTGAACGCTGTACGCTGCACCTTTAAAGTGTGAAGTCTGAAAATGTTGTTTCTATAAGATTAGACTTCCGGGGGATTTCCCATGATGCACTGGGCTCCTCTCTCCTGCTCTCCGTCTGCATGTTTACAGTGTGTATCTGTATATTCAGTGTTTTTGTGTGCAGTGTGTTCTGAGGTACTGACTCTTGATGCCGTCCAGGTCGACAGACGCCAGCGTTTCAGCCTCGTCATCGCCGGCGACGCTCGTCATGATGCGACCAGGCGACAGGCCGTTGTGATTGGTGGAGCTGGTGGGCGGGTCACTGCGAAGGGGAGGAGTTACACACTTCTTTACTTTACGTCCTCTCGTCAGTTCGTCGGTGTGTTTTAGTGTGTTAGTCACCTGGTGGGCGTGGCCGTCCGCCCCTCCTCGCCCTCAGCCTGACTGTGGGACTCCTCCTTCCCCTCCTCTCCCTCCTGGTCTTCTTCTATGGTGGTTGCGGCGCTGGGGGCGGAGCCTCGTCTCCCCTCGTTGGTCCTCTTCCTCCTGCTGTCAGCAGCAGGTTTGGACAGAGGATGATGGACGTGGCGAGACAAGTGACGATGTTCTGCAGAAAAAACATGAGTTTATGTTTTAAATATTACAATAAATATCACAGATATAAGATCCAGAAGTCCTGGAACCGCAACCAGGAGCTCCAGGACCTCCATCAGGAGCTCCGCCACCTCCATCAGGAGCTCCATGACCTCCATCAGGAGCTCCGCCACCTCCATCAGGAGCTCCAGGACCTCCATCAGGAGCTCCGCCACCTCCATCAGGAGCTCCATGACCTCCATCAGGAGCTCCGCCACCTCCATCAGGAGCTCCATGACCTCCATCAGGAGCTCCGCCACCTCCATCAGGAGCTCCATGACCTCCATCAGGAGCTCCAGGACCTCCATCAGGAGCTCCAGGACCTCCATCAGGAGCTCCATGACCTCCATCAGGAGCTCCAGGACCTCCATCAGGAGCTCGGCGACCTCCATCAGGAGCTGGGCGACCTCCATCAGGAGCTCCGTGACCTCCTTCAGGTGCCGGGAGGAGCCAGGCGACCTCTGACTCACCTTCAAAGTCCTGCTCATCGTAGACTCGGTGTTTCTCTGGCGGGCTGCAGGCTGCAGGACGAAGGATCTGCTGGAAACATGGAACACCAAACACCTTGTTCAGGTCCTCTTCCTCGTCTTCATCACTATGGCAACGTGGAGGAGGCGGCGTCAGAGACTGAAGGAGAGAAGAAGAGATAAATTAAAGTTACAGCTCACAGGCGTCCGAAAGCTGATTCACCTGAAACCTGGACTGTGTTTGTTTTCACATTAAAATATATAGTTTTTTATACTATAGTATGATTTAATGTGTACACAAAGACATTCACATATAAAGACGCACTTACACCTACATGTGAATTTTAAGTAAACACAGTCATCACAGGAAGTCATGTGATGTGGAGGAGGCGGTTCTTCTTCTTTGTTATATTCAGAGTTTCATAAACTCAAAAGGACAACAAGAACTTTGACTTTAGTTCAGCTGAAACAGATTAATGTCAGTTTATCACCATCACATGTGAGAACATGTTCAGCTGGGTTAGGGTATTTTTGGCCAGGTGGGCTTCAGCTGGTAAACAGGAATACTGTAACAGCCAGTCAGCATCGTCATGTAGACTGCTGATGTAAAACTATTATTAAACTAATATTTAATCATTATGAGTAAATCCTAAATGTTATTTTAGTGATAAATGACAGCGATGCAGTAAAAGTACTCATACTTTGTTATTTCATTAAATTCTGCTCTTGTTTTGAAATTGCGAGATGTTGTCACATGACTTCCTGTCTACGGATGACCATTGTCCACCATGTTGCTGCAGCCAGATGCTCTCGGCTCCTTCTGACTTCAAACTTGAAGCTGTGAGATCACAGACAGCTGAGAGCAGCTGGGTGCTGGATGTAGTGATGACATCACAGCCCTGTGTTACCATGGTAACAGCAGTCTGACTGTGCTCACCTGGTTCACCGGGAGGTAACGTGCCATCTGCAGACGGCTTATGATGTTAATATGAGAATATTCAGACTCACTGCAGACACACCGACAGCGTCTCTGTGGTGACGGCTCATAGCTCCTCCAGAGGTCAAAGGTCAAAGGTCAGAGGATGTTCAGCAGGTGAAGATTCAGCAGCAGAGCCTGAGGAAGAAACACAGCAGGTCAAAGGTCAACAACAGTAAAAACATGATCATCTACAAACCTCCCAGAGGTAAGCGGTCAACAGAGAGAAAGGTAGACGGGTGTCAGGGTCTGCCCATGAATACTAATAGGTCAAAGGTCACGCTGTCAGATTTGATAATCACATAGAGGAAGCAGAGGACAGTGAGTCAGCAGATCAGAGAGACAGCTGAGTCAGCACAGAAGGTGTCTGTAATACTGGGAGAGAAGAGATATTTATAGAGAGAGGAAGAGGTAGAGAGACAGAGAGAGTCAGCAAAGACTGAGAGCAGCTGGCAGTGAAACATCAAACATATCAAACATGTAACTAACCAACATGTAACTAACCAACATGTAACTAACCAACATGTAACTAACTAACATGTAACTAACCAACATGTAACTAACCAACATGTAACTAACCAACATGTAACTAACCAACATGTAACCAACATGTAATTAATCAACATGTAACTAACTAACATGTAACTAACCAACATGTAACTAACCAACATGTAACTACCCAACATGTAACTAACCAACATGTAACTCTAACCAACATGTAACTAACCAACATGTAACTCTAACCAACATGTAACTACCCAACATGTAACTAACCAACATGTAACTCTAACCAACATGTAACTACCCAACATGTAACTCTAACCAACATGTAACTACCCAACATGTAACTCTAACCAACATGTAACTACCCAACATGTAACTAACCAACATGTAACTCTAACCAACATGTAACTACCCAACATGTAACTCTAACCAACATGTAACTAACCAACATGTAACTCTAACCAACATGTAACTAACCAACATGTAACTCTAACCAACATGTAACTACCCAACATGTAACTAACCAACATGTAACTCTAACCAACATGTAACTACCCAACATGTAACTCTAACCAACATGTAACTAACCAACATGTAACTCTAACCAACATGTAACTACCCAACATGTAACTAACCAACATGTAACTCTAACCAACATGTAACTACCCAACATGTAACTAACCAACATGTAACTCTAACCAACATGTAACTAACCAACATGTAACTCTAACCAACATGTAACTACCCAACATGTAACTAACCAACATGTAACTCTAACCAACATGTAACTAACCAACATGTAACTAACCAACATGTAACTACCCAACATGTAACTAACCAACATGTAACTAACTAACATGTAACCAACATGTAATTAACCAACATGTAACTAACTAACATGTAACTAACTAACATGTAACTAACCAACATGTAACTAACCAACATGTAACTACCCAACATGTAACTAACCAACATGTAACTAACTAACATGTAACCAACATGTAATTAACCAACATGTAACTAACTAACATGTAACTAACTAACATGTAACTAACCAACATGTAACTAACCAACATGTAACTACCCAACATGTAATTAACCAACATGTAACTAACTAACATGTAACTAACTAACATGTAATTAACCAACATGTAACTAACCAACATGTAACTAACCAACATGTAACCAACATGTAATTAACCAACATGTAACTAACTAACATGTAACTAACTAACATGTAATTAACCAACATGTAACTAACCAACATGTAACCAACATGTAACTAACTAACATGTAACTAACTAACATGTAATTAACCAACATGTAACTCTAACCAACATGTAACTAACCAACATGTAACCAACATGTAATTAACCAACATGTAACTAACTAACATGTAACTAACTAACATGTAATTAACCAACATGTAACTAACCAACATGTAACCAACATGTAATTAACCAACATGTAACTAACTAACATGTAACTAACTAACATGTAACTAACCAACATCTAACTAACTAACATGTAACTAACTAACATGTAACTAACCAACATGTAATTAACCAACATGTAACTCTAACCAACATGTAACTCTAACCAACATGTAACTAACCAACATGTAACCAACATGTAACTAACCAACATGTAACTCTAACCAACATGTAACTAACCAACATGTAACTAACCAACATGTAACTAACTAACATGTAACTAACCAACATGTAACCAACATGTGACTAACCAACATGTAACTCTAACCAACATGTAACTAACCAACATGTAACTAACCAACATGTAACCAACATGTAACTAACCAACATGTAACTCTAACCAACATGTAACTAACCAACATGTAACTAACCAACATGTAACTCTAACCAACATGTAACTCTAACCAACATGTAACTAACCAACATGTAACTACCCAACATGTAACTAACCAACATGTAACTAACCAACATGTAACTCTAACCAACATGTAACTAACCAACATGTAACCAACATGTAACTAACCAACATGTAACTAACCAACATGTAACTACCCAACATGTAACTAACCAACATGTAACTAACCAACATGTAACCAACATGTAACTAACCAACATGTAACTCTAACCAACATGTAACTAACCAACATGTAACTAACCAACATGTAACTAACCAACATGTAACTCTAACCAACATGTAACTAACCAACATGTAACTAACCAACATGTAAATAACCAACATGTAACTAACCAACATGTAACTCTAACCGACATGTAACTAACTAACATGTAACTAACCAACATGTAACTAACCAACATGTAACTAACTAACATGTAACTAACCAACATGTAACTCTAACCAACATGTAACTAACCAACATGTAACTAACTAACATGTAACTAACCAACATGTAACTCTAACCAACATGTAACTAACCAACATGTAACTAACCAACATCTAACTAACCAACATGTAACTAACCAACATGTAACTAACTAACATGTAACTAACCAACATGTAACTCTAACCAACATGTAACTAACCAACATGTAACTAACCAACATGTAACTCTAACTAACATGTAACTAACCAACATGTAACTAACCAACATGTAACTCTAACCAACATGTAACTAACCAACATGTAACTAACCAACATGTAACTCTAACCAACATGTAACTAACCAACATGTAACTAACCAACATGTAACTCTAACCAACATGTAACTAACCAACATGTAACTAACCAACATGTAACTCTAACCAACATGTAACTAACCAACATGTAACTAACCAACATGTAACTAACTAACATGTAACTAACCAACATGTAACTAACTAACATGTAACTAACCAACATGTAACTCTAACCAACATGTAACTAACCGACATGTAACTCTAACCAACATGTAACTCTAACCAACATGTAACTACCCAACATGTAACTACCCAACATGTAACTCTAACCAACATGTAACTAACCAACATGTAACTCTAACCAACATGTAACTAACCAACATGTAACTAACCAACATGTAACTCTAACCAACATGTAACTAACCAACATGTAACTAACCAACATGTAACTCTAACCAACATGTAACTAACCAACATGTAACTAACCAACATGTAACTCTAACCAACATGTAACTCTAACCAACATGTAACTAACCAACATGTAACTCTAACCAACATGTAACTAACCGACATGTAACTAACCAACATGTAACTAACCAACATGTAACTCTAACCAACATGTAACTAACCAACATGTAACTCTAACCAACATGTAACTCTAACCAACATGTAACTCTAACCAACATGTAACTACCCAACATGTAACTCTAACCAACATGTAACTAACCAACATGTAACTACCCAACATGTAACTCTAACCAACATGTAACTAACCAACATGTAACTCTAACCAACATGTAACTAACCAACATGTAACTAACCAACATGTAACTAACCAACATGTAACTACCCAACATGTAACTAACCAACATGTAACTCTAACCAACATGTAACTAACCAACATGTAACTAACCAACATGTAACTCTAACCAACATGTAACTCTAACCAACATGTAACTAACCAACATGTAACTAACCAACATGTAACTCTAACTAACATGTAACTCTAACCAACATGTAACTAACCAACATGTAACTAACCAACATGTAACTAACCAACATGTAACTCTAACCAACATGTAACTCTAACCAACATGTAACTAACCAACATGTAACTAACCAACATGTAACTAACCAACATGTAACTCTAACCAACATGTAACTCTAACCAACATGTAACTAACCAACATGTAACTCTAACCAACATGTAACTAACCGACATGTAACTAACCAACATGTAACTCTAACCAACATGTAACTAACCAACATGTAACTCTAACCAACATGTAACTACCCAACATGTAACTCTAACCAACATGTAACTAACCAACATGTAACTCTAACCAACATGTAACTAACCAACATGTAACTAACCAACATGTAACTCTAACCAACATGTAACTAACCAACATGTAACTCTAACCAACATGTAACTACCCAACATGTAACTCTAACCAACATGTAACTAACCAACATGTAACTCTAACCAACATGTAACTAACCAACATGTAACTCTAACCAACATGTAACTAACCAACATGTAACTCTAACCAACATGTAACTACCCAACATGTAACTCTAACCAACATGTAACTAACCAACATGTAACTAACCAACATGTAACTCTAACCAACATGTAACTAACCAACATGTAACTCTAACCAACATGTAACTCTAACCAACATGTAACTAACTAACATGTAACTAACTAACATGTAACTAACCAACATGTAACTAACCAACATGTAACTAACCAACATGTAACTCTAACCAACATGTAACTACCCAACATGTAACTCTAACCAACATGTAACTACCCAACATGTAACTCTAACCAACATGTAACTAACCAACATGTAACTCTAACCAACATGTAACTCTAACCAACATGTAACTCTAACCAACATGTAACTAACCGACATGTAACTAACCAACATGTAACTCTAACCAACATGTAACTAACCAACATGTAACTCTAACCAACATGTAACTACCCAACATGTAACTCTAACCAACATGTAACTAACCAACATGTAACTCTAACCAACATGTAACTAACCAACATGTAACTAACCAACATGTAACTCTAACCAACATGTAACTAACCAACATGTAACTCTAACCAACATGTAACTACCCAACATGTAACTCTAACCAACATGTAACTAACCAACATGTAACTCTAACCAACATGTAACTACCCAACATGTAACTCTAACCAACATGTAACTAACCAACATGTAACTAACCAACATGTAACTCTAACCAACATGTAACTAACCAACATGTAACTCTAACCAACATGTAACTCTAACCAACATGTAACTAACTAACATGTAACTAACTAACATGTAACTACCCAACATGTAACTAACCAACATGTAACTAACCAACATGTAACTCTAACCAACATGTAACTACCCAACATGTAACTCTAACCAACATGTAACTACCCAACATGTAACTCTAACCAACATGTAACTAACCAACATGTAACTCTAACCAACATGTAACTAACCAACATGTAACTACCCAACATGTAACTCTAACCAACATGTAACTCTAACCAACATGTAACTCTAACCAACATGTAACTAACCAACATGTAACTAACCAACATGTAACTAACATGTTTCAGTTCAGACATTTACACAGATTTTGCAGAATCATGTGATATTTACATATAAACCAGAGAAATGATGCTTCTTCAGATTTAGCTGCTCAGTGTTGACATGGACTCTGCAGGAAACAGCTGATCTGCGAGAGAGACCGCGTGTGTGTGTGTGTGTGTGTGTGTGTGTGTGTGTGTGTGTGTGTGTGTGTGTGTGTGTGTGTGTGAAACAGGAAGAGAGTTGGAGCCTACCTCAGCGTCCTCGCAGCACTGAAAGAGAGGAATTATAATGCAAAGACTGAAGCAGCAGAGAGAACAGGCGGGGGTGGGGTGGTGCTGGGGTGCAGGGGGGTAACAGGAAGAAAGAGGAGAAGAAAAGGGGAGAGAGGAGAGAGAGGGGGGGGAACAGACCAGGAGTTGGAGGACAGACTGGAGAAAAGGTCTAACTCTCTCTCTGTTACAGAAACCTGATCAGCTGAAGGTCACCATGGCAACCAAACTGTCAGTCAAGGTTAGCCCCGCCTCCTGGCAGTGCACACACACACACACACACACACAGTGCTGCTCACAGTCTGATGATGTCACTGATCGTCATCCTCAGCATCAGCATCATCACACAGGTGATGATGATGATGCTGAAAGTCACCTGTCAGCATCATCACGCTCCCACTGCGTTAAAGGACGAGTTCACAGTGTTTCCTGCTGTAATCATTCCTCCTGTTCATACTGACCATCAGAAGATCCTTCATGAAGCTAATATGAAGCTTCAGTGTCCAGTAACTAACTAATAAGCTCTGGCCTCAACTCTGAAGTCCAACCCCTCCCATCTGAGAGAGCTGGATCTGAGTGGAAACAAGCTGCAGGATTCAGGAGTGAAGCTGCTGTGTGCATGTTACTGTTGTAGGTGCTGGAGGTGATGTATTTCAAAGTTGATGTGAAGCTAATATGAAGCTTCAGCGTCCAAATGAGTCAAATCCAGTAGATATCTTTCAACGTTACAGTCTTTTTAGTGGCAAAGTCCCTCTTTTTGTTTCTATACTTCCACCTGCAGCTCAACAGGGAAACACAAAGAGGAGAATTTGATGCTAAAAAGACTGTAAATGTGTCAGATATCCACTTGATATGACTAAACTCAGACTGATGAAGCTGAACAGAAGCTTCACACACACTTTAAATGTCTATCTGGACACACTGTGGATGAAGGAGATCTTTTAATATCCAGTATGAACAGGAGGAATGATTACAGCCAGGAAAACACCTGACTGCTGGTTTAACACACACTTTGGTTTTATGATGATTATTATTATATTTTAATAATTATTAGTTTTTGAACAGTCTGCCTTCGTGTGAATGTATATTGTCATGATACAGTTTCAGCAGAGAAACGTCACTGCGTCTTTATTTATTGATTAAACTTCATAAAAACACATTTAAAGGTAAAAAGTCAAACTTCACTCAGTTTGTGTTTATGATGTTGCAGCTTCATCATCATCTCTCAGATGTGGAGCAATGCATTGTGGGATTGTTAATGAAGTTTCAACAGTCTGATCACAGCCGAACAGATGAAGACCATGTGATATGGTTGAAAGTAACCATCAAACCCTTTAATTCATCTGTTCATTATTCTTTAACTAATCGATGAATCGTTTGGTTGATAAAATGTTGAAATGTTGAAAATGTTCATCTTCAGATTATTGATTCAGTTTGATCCAAATTCTAAAACTCAAAGTTCTGCAGTTTAAGAAGCTTTAATCAATCGATCAGTTATTGATCGATCATCTATCACTGCAGTGAAGAAGTCAGTAAGTCACTAAGTCAGTAAGTGGACCTTTAAAGTGTTTGCTTTCATTTATAACAACAGAAAAAAACTCTCTGACCTTCGACCTCCTGTGTGTGTGTGTGTATGTGTGTGTGTGTGTGTGTGTATGTGTGTGTCTGTGTGTGTGTGTGTCTGTGTGTGTGTGTGTGTGTATGTTCATACCTCTTCAGTGTGTTGAGTCGTCCAGCGCAGAGACAGAAACACAGAAACACACCATCAGCTGCTGCTTTTATAACTGTGAGTGTGTGTGTGTGTGTGTGTGTGTGTGTGTGTGTGTGTGAGAGATTAATTAACCTGTTAGCATAACAATAATTATCTAAAACACCCATAGCATAACTGTGTGTGTGCAGGTATGTTTACGTGTAACTACGTGTATGAGTGTGTGTGTGTGTGTGTGTGTGTGTGTGTGTGTGTGTTGCAGTATTTTCCCATGACATCATCACACTGCAGTATCAGTGTGTAACAGCAGAGACTGTTTTCTTATTTACTAATTAAAGAACATAAAGATTATTAATAAAGATGAAACTTTACGTCCTGACGATCCATCGGGTTCTCTGATTGGTTCAACACTCAGTCACATGATGAACACTGAGTCTGTGTGTGGTGTGTCTGTGTGTGTGTCTGTGTGTGTGTGTGTGTGTGTGTCTGTGTGTGTGTGTTTCTGTGTGTGTGTGTGTGTTAATCTCCTGTTTGTTGTCTGTCTTCTCTGCTTTTATTCTGACATGTTCAGTAAACAGAACAGGAAGTTCACCTGGTTCAGACTCTGTGAGAACCTGATGGAGTGAAGATGTTTGTGTTCGTGCGTGTTTTAATCCTGTCAGCAGGAATCCGTCGTCATAGCAACGCCTTCGTTGTGTATGAGCGTCAGTCGGTGTGAACGTTGTGACGTTGGTGTCACACTGAAGTCACAACAAACATGTTTGTGTTCGTTCATCAGAAACATAAACTGCAGTTTACATCTGAAGCAGCTTTCAGCTTCACGTCATGTCACATTCTCACTATTTTATATATTTATGGTTTTATTTCTGTTTGTTTCCTGAATTAAATAAAGTTTATTATTATTGATCATTTTAGTCCCAACTATTTAAAATTATGAAATATTGGATCAGCTGTTCTTCTTCTCACCAGGTCTCAAAGGAACAGCAGGACCAACCCGAACCCACCGTACCGACCCCCACCTACCCCCACCTACCCCCACCCTCCCCCCACCTACCCCCACCTGAACCAGACGTGACGACGTGTGATCGGATGAAATCGAGTCTCTCAGGCTGAACATGAACATGTGGAGCATGAAGAACAAACATCTGCTGGACTTCAGATGGATTTATTCAGATTGTTCAGAAGCTTCAGTTTCACACAAACACAATGAAAACAAACATTTATCAGATCTTCAAATATAATTTAACAACATCAACGGCTGATTTCACATGATGGAGGGACCACAGGGAACCACAGGGAACCACGAGGAACCAGGAGGAACCAGGAGGAACCAGGAGGAACCAGGAGGAACAGAGAGGAACCAGGAGGAACCAGTAGGAACCAGTGAGAACCAGTAGGAACCAGTAGGAACCAGGAGGAACCAGGAGGAACCAGTAGGAACAGAGAGGAACCAGTAGGAACCAGGAGGAACCAGGAGGAACAGAGAGGAACCAGGAGGAACAGAGAGGAACCAGGAGGAACCAGGAGGAACCAGGAGGAACAGAGAGGAACCAGTAGGAAACAGTAGGAACCAGTAGGAAACAGTAGGAACCAGGAGGAACCAGGAGGAACCAGTAGGAACCAGTGGGAACCAGGAGAAACAGAGAGGAACCAGTAGGAACCAGGAGGAACCAGTAGGAACCAGTAGGAACCAGGAGGAACCAGTAGGAACCAGGAGGAACCAGGAGGAACCAGTAGGAACCAGTAGGAACCAGGAGGAACCAGGAGGAACCAGTAGGAACCAGGAGGAACCAGGAGGAACCAGTAGGAACCAGGAGGAACCAGTAGGAACCAGGAGGAACCAGGAGGAACCAGTAGGAACCAGGAGGAACCAGGAGGAACCAGTAGGATAGTTCCTCTGAAACAAAGATGGACTCAGAGAGACAACAGAAACAAAGACTGAAGGAGAACCAGAAGGTCTGTCTCTCCTCTGCGGCCTCCTCCTCTTCCTCCTCCTCTTCCTCCGTTATCTTCTTCTTCACCTCTCCTCCTCCTTCTTCTCCTCCTTCTTCTCCTCCTCCTCCTCCTTCCTCCTTTTCTTCACTTCCTTCAGTCCCTCATGGATCTGGTCCACAGCCTCCTGGTCTCCTGCCTGCTGGGCCAGACCCAGAGCCTCCTGGTACAACCGGACCGAGTCCTCCAGCCGACCTGACGGAGCAGAGACACAAAATAACTGTAACAACAACAACAACAACAACTTTATTTACAGTAAAAACAAGAAGTTCATAAAATCCAGAAGATAAAAATCAATAAAGTTACAAAAATGAGCTTCAGATCAGAAAAAACAGAAGAGAGGAACGAGTTTGAAGACGAGATTAAAAAGGAGACGCTGAGTTTGCAGCCTGAGGAACCCTTAAAGGTTCAGCTGAGGATCCAGCAGGTCCAGCAGGTCCGTACAGGTCCAGCAGGTCCAGCAGGTCCAGCAGGCCCAGCAGGTCCGTACAGGTCCAGCAGGTCCGTACAGGTCCAGCAGGTCCAGCAGGTCCAGCAGGCCCAGCAGGTCCGTACAGGTCCAGCAGGTCCGTACAGGTCCAGCAGGTCCGTACAGGTCCAGCAGGTCCAGCAGGTCCGTACAGGTCCAGCAGGTCCATACAGGTCCAGCAGGTCCAGCAGGTCCAGCAGGTCCGTACAGGTCCAGCAGGTCCAGCAGGTTCGTACAGGTCCAACAGGTCCAGCCCAGCAGGTCCAGCAGGTCCAGCAGGTCCAGCAGGTCCGTACAGGTCCAGCAGGTCCAGCAGGTCCAGCAGGTCCAGCCCAGCAGGTCCAGTAGGTCTGTACAGGTCCAGCAGGTCCAGCAGGCCCAGCAGGTCCAGCAGGTCCAGCAGGTCCAGCAGGTCCGTACAGGTCCAGCAGGTCCAGCAGGTCCGTACAGGTCCAGCAGGTCAGAGGTCGTCTGACATTCGGGCCTTTTTCAGACCATCTTTATAAAAACTGAGTCCAGGCCGCTTTGTTAAACATATTTATTGGAGCACTGAGGCCAAAATCTGCATAATTAATGAGCAGCTACTCTGATTGGCTGGAGGTGTGGCCCCCACTTCACTCCCAGCCAATCAGAGTAGGACCTGATGAAAGCAGCAGCATGTTTACCAGACAGTTTATATGAAGTAGAAAATCCTGCGGCTGATAGACCGATAACAACCATTAACGGAGGTTCGTGACGACCATGTGACGACCATGTGACGACCATGTGACCGGCTGAGCCGAGGGGGATAGAGGTTGACCTTTGACCTCTCACCTGTGTGCAGCAGGATGCCCGCCATGTTTCCCAGCAGCACATGGTGGTCCGGGTGTCCGGCCGAGCGGCTCAGATCCACAGCCTGCTGCACCAGCACCAGGGCGTCGTCATGGCGACCCTGCAGATCCAAGATGGTGGCCAGGTCGCTCATCAGCACCAGTGTCTGGCAGGAAACACAGCAATGACATCACTTCCTCCCCTCATCACTGTGTCTACCTGTGGGCGTGTCTACCTGTGGGCGTGTCTACCTGTGAGCGTACCTGTGGGCGTGCCTACCTGTGGGCGTACCTGTGGGCGTGTCTACCTGTGGGTGTGTCTACCTGTGGGCCTACCTGTGGGTGTGTCTACCTGTGAGCGTACCTGTGGGTGTGTCTACCTGTGGGCGTACCTGTGGGCGTGTCTACCTGTGGGTGTGTCTACCTGTGGGCGTACCTGTGGGTGTGTCTACCTGTGGGCGTACCTGTGGGTGTACCTGAGGGTGTGTCTACCTGTGGGTGTGTCTACCTGTGGGCGTACCTGTGGGTGTGTCTACCTGTGGGCGTACCTGTGGGTGTGTCTACCTGTGGGCGTACCTGTGGGTGTACCTGTGGGTGTGTCTACCTGTGGGCGTACCTGTGGGTGTGTCTACCTGTGGGCGTACCTGTGAGTGTACCTGTGGGTGTGTCTACCTGTGGGCGTACCTGTGGGTGTGTCTACCTGTGGGCGTACCTGTGGGTGTACCTGTGGGTGTGTCTACCTGTGGGCGTACCTGTGGGCGTGTCTACCTGTGGGCGTACCTGTGGGTGTGTCTACCTGTGGGTGTGTCTACCTGTGGGCGTACCTGTGGGTGTGTCTACCTGTGGGCGTGTCTACCTGTGGGCGTACCTGTGGGTGTGTCTACCTGTGGGCGTACCTGTGGGTGTGTCTACCTGTGGGTGTGTCTACCTGTGGGCGTACCTGTGGGTGTGTCTACCTGTGGGCGTACCTGTGGGCGTGTCTACCTGTGGGCGTACCTGTGGGTGTGTCTACCTGTGGGCGTACCTGTGGGTGTGTCTACCTGTGGGCGTGTCTACCTGTGGGCGTACCTGTGGGTGTGTCTACCTGTGGGCGTACCTGTGGGTGTGTCTACCTGTGGGCGTACCTGTGGGTGTGTCTACCTGTGGGCGTACCTGTGGGCGTACCTACCTGTGGGCGTACCTGTGGGTGTGTCTACCTGTGGGTGTGTCTACCTGTGGGCGTACCTGTGGGTGTGTCTACCTGTGGGCGTGTCTACCTGTGGGCGTACCTGTGGGTGTGTCTACCTGTGGGCGTACCTGTGGGTGTGTCTACCTGTGGGCGTGTCTACCTGTGGGCGTACCTGTGGGCGTACCTACCTGTGGGCGTACCTGTGGGTGTGTCTACCTGTGGGTGTGTCTACCTGTGGGCGTACCTGTGGGTGTGTCTACCTGTGGGTGTGTCTACCTGTGGGCGTACCTGTGGGTGTGTCTACCTGTGGGCGTACCTGTGGGCGTACCTGTGGGTGTGTCTACCTGTGGGCGTACCTGTGGGTGTGTCTCTCCCTGCTCCTGGCGGCAGATGTTCAGGGCGTTCTGGTAATCCTGTCCAGCTTGTTTCAGGCGCAGCGTTGAGGCTCGGTATCGAGCCCGCGAGTCCAAACACAGACCGAGCAGGAGGCGGGTGTTCTTCCTCAGATCCTCCTGCTCCTCTGACGACAACAACAACAACAAAACGTCAACAACAACAACAACAACAGAGCGGTGGGGCAGCAGCCAGCGATTAGACAGTCTCACCTGTCTGCTCCTCTGCTGGGATCTCCTTCTGTTTGTCCAGTTTGGCCTCCAGAGACTCCAAACAGAACCTGAAGCCATGCTCAGCCAGCTCCGCCCTCAAACACACACACACACACACACGTCAGTGACCTCTGACCTCCACCAGCTGTCTGTCAAATGAACAGTTGATTCGTCGTCTTACTTGTTCTGTTCAGCGTAGATGGTGGCGAGTTTCAGAGACATCTCGATGACGGCGTTGTCGTCCTGGAAACACACAGGAAGTAAGAAAACAGATCACACACACACTCACACATGCACACACACACACGCACACACACACACACACACACATGCACACACACACACACACACACACACACACACCTGTGGCGTTCCTCCTGACAGCATGAAGCTCATCGCTGCTTTGAAGAGTTTCTCCGCCTAAGAGGAGGAAGAATGATGACGATGATAGTGTCATACAGTTACTGTTTTTTTACTGTTGCCATGGTGACACTAATATGAAATAGCAGAGCTGTGATTGGACGGTACTCACGCTGTCCAGTTGACCCTGGACATAGGCCAAATTCGCCATCTGAGGACACAGGTCAAAGGTCACAGAGAGAAAAACACAATGAGAAAGAAACTAAAAACACTTACTGAAGTATTAAAGTTCAGTTTAGAGGTTCTTTACTTTACTGTTTTATTTCCATGTGATGCTACTTTCTACATTTCAGAGGGAAATATTGTACTTTCTACTCCACTACATTTATTTGACAGCTTTAGTTACTTTTCAGATGAAGATTTGACACAATGGATAATATAACAAGCTTTTAAAATACAACACATTGTTAAAGATGAAACCAGTGGTTTCCAACCTTTTTGTCTTTTGACGTCTTACAAAAAGCAGTGTGTAGTCGGGGTCACATTTCACATGTCTATGAGTTGTTAACAGCTCCACCAAATAGTGATTTTTCCCTCTAAACTTCTCACATGCTTTCATTTCAATAAATGTTCAAATGATCCAATATTTCAGCAAAAATCAAAGATATCAGAACGTTGTTTCTTCTTCTTTCCTCTTTAAACAGTAACAGTGAGTAGAAGGTAGATCTCAGTAGCTGAATAACAACAACCTGCAGGATTCAGAGGAGCAGCTGCTGCAGACTGATAAGACCTTCAGAAATGTCACATTTCAGCAAAAATCAAAGATTAGAGAAAAAGTCCAGAAACTGAAAACAGATTTGTGTATCAGAACTTTGTTTTTTCTTCTTTCCTCTCCCATTAATCATCTCACGACCCCTCAGATTTATCTGCTGACCCTTTGGAGGGCCCCGACCCCTAGGTTGGGAACCAGTGGACTAAACTAGCTAACTGTATATAAAGTAGTGTAAACTAGCTCCACCTCCAGCAGCTACAACAGTAACATGCACACAGCAGCTTCACTCCTGAATCCTGCAGCTTGTTTCCACTCAGATCCAGCTCTCTCAGATGGGAGGGGTTGGACTTCAGAGCTGAGGCCAGAGAAGCACAGCTGATCTCTGACAAAAAATAATATAATAATACTCATAATGCTTATGTACTTTTACTGCAGTAGGGTATCTGGGTACTTCCTGTTTACCTGACTGTAGGTGTAGATGATGGCCTGGTTGTTGTGGGTCTGATGAGCCAGAACGACGGCTTGATGCAGGAAACCAGAAGCAGCCTGCAGCTGACCACGATACACACTGAGCTACACACACACACACACACACACATTCAGGTGTTTCATCTCTGCAGGATGTTTTAATAACAGTAGAAGAAGAAGCGTCTCTGCTGTCGGTACCTTCGCTCTCTTCAGCAGCAGAATCATCTCGTCTTCTTTCCTCTGAGCTTCATCTCGATGGTCTTCATCAGTCCTGCTGAACAGCGAGAAGGCTGCACACACACAACATCACCATGAGACACCACTTCACTCCCACTTCACTCCCACTTCACTCCCAGTTCAACCAGTACACTCTGACTGGAGCAGGAAGACTGAACATACCGACTGCCGCCCACAGTACTCCTCCTGCTCCTGCTCCTCCTCCTCCTGCTCCTCCTCCTCCTCCTCCTCCTCTCTGTGTGTTCTGGAAGTTTCTCCCGATGGACTCGTGTCCGCTGACTTTTACCCAGCAGGCCGAGTGTTTTCCCGCCGCTGGCTGTGATGTCACAGAGCTGCTCTGACACCTGACAGGTTTGATTTCATTATTTATTTACACAACAACAATAAACAATAAATACTAAATAACACATTCAATTTACTTTAATTAATAGAGTAAAACACATCATCACAGCTGATCATTCACATTGATCAGTTGTGTCCTAATCAATGATTCTAAATGATAAAGTCTGAATAATTATAAACAGAACAGATAAACGGGATTATTGATTATTGATTGATCACTATCTTTACTCTCAGATACTTTGTAATAAAGTGATAATATGGTGTTTATACCAAACACATCAGCAGAAACATTTCACAATAAACAAATAAACAACCTAAATAAATAAACAACAGTATTAACAGGGGGGGGGGGGGGTCACCTGCTCAGGTGAGACCTGCTTCCAGCGGAGATCCTGCAGGTTCCTGCAGACCTGAACCCGCGCAGAGTCTGACTGAGGACGACGCGGCGCACGCAGGACGCCGCCATCTTCTCTGTTTACATAACGGGCAGGAAGTCACGAGGAGAGACTCGACGTCTTCAAAATAAAAGCACCGGAAGACACCTGATCAAGTGTTGGGAGAGTTTCCAGGTGAAGTCAGAGATGATGAAGAAGATGAAGATGAAGAGGAGCTGAGATCTGAAGCAGAAGCTCATCAGAGAGCAGATGTTTACAGATGTTTACAGTTGTTTACAGATGTTTACAGATGTGTTTCTCCTCATGTTAGTGTTGCTCTGCATCCTGACACTGAGCCTCATTTATTGATTTCTCTGTTTATTGTCTTATTTTTATTCTATAAAATAATAAGAAGCGACATCATCATCCGGCTGACTGAACACACTTTCCTGTTTTATTTATTTTATTGTTTATTCATTAGTTTTATTCTTCATTACTATATTTTTTACTTTTCATATGTTTTATTGTTTTTATATGCAAAACAACAACAAACATTTATAATCATATATATTATAGATTCATTCTGCAGCAGCTTCCTGTCTGACTGTCAGCTGATCCACAGCTGGAGCTTCACTTTGACTCATCTCTTTCACTGATCACATGACCCTCACATTCAGCTGAGGAGTGATGAAGGAGTGATGAAGGTGTGATGAAGGAGTGATGAAGGAGTGATGAAGATGTGATGAAGATGTGATGAAGGAGTGATGAAGGAGTGATGAAGATGTGATGAAGATGTGATGAAGGAGTGATGAAGATGTGATGAAGATGTGATGAAGGAGTGATGAAGATGTGATGAAGGAGTGATGAAGATGTGATGAAGATGTGATGAAGGAGTGATGAAGATGTGATGAAGATGTGATGAAGGAGTGATGAAGGAGTGATGAAGATGTGATGAAGGAGTGATGAAGATGTGATGAAGATGTGATGAAGGAGTGATGAAGATGTGATGAAGGAGTGATGAAGATGTGATGAAGATGTGATGAAGGTGTGATGAAGATGTGATGAAGGAGTGATGAAGATGTGATGAAGATGTGATGAAGGAGTGATGAAGATGTGATGAAGGAGTGATGAAGATGTGATGAAGATGTGATGAAGGTGTGATGAAGATGTGATGAAGGAGTGATGAAGATGTGATGAAGATGTGATGAAGGAGTGATGAAGATGTGATGAAGGAGTGATGAAGGAGTGATGAAGATGTGATGAAGATGTGATGAAGATGTGATGAAGGTGTGATGAAGATGTGATGAAGATGTGATGAAGATGTGATGAAGGTGTGATGAAGATGTGATGAAGGAGTGATGAAGGTGTGATGAAGGAGTGATGAAGGAGTGATGAAGATGTGATGAAGATGTGATGAAGATGTGATGAAGGAGTGATGAAGATGTGATGAAGGAGTGATGAAGATGTGATGAAGGAGTGATGAAGATGTGATGAAGATGTGATGAAGATGTGATGAAGGAGTGATGAAGGAGTGATGAAGATGTGATGAAGATGTGATGAAGATGTGATGAAGGAGTGATGAAGATGTGATGAAGGAGTGATGAAGGTGTGATGAAGATGTGATGAAGATGTGATGAAGATGTGATGAAGACTCTGGTTAATTTCTCTTCGTGTTATTTTTAATATCTAACATGTTTGTTTGTTTGTTTGTTGAATAAACTTCATGTTCTTTCATGAACTCAATAAAGTTGAAAACAAAAAAACAAAAAGACATGTTCTCAGCTCTCCTGGGTGTTTTGGGGGGCGGGGGGTGAACTTTGACCCGGAAGTGCACAGCTGGGACCGTGCAGCAGCAGCAGCAGCAGCCCCTGTTCGCGGCTCGGGACCAGAACTCAGCCCGTTTTTAATCACCGAACCCCGTCGGACCTCCGGACAGCAGCTGACCCGGCGGGATGGATCCCGGCCCGGCCTCACCGCGGGCCTCCCCGGTAAACACGCCGCCCCGCGGAGCTGTTAGCACCGCCGAGCTAACGGAGCTAAGCTGCCGCCAGACTCCATTCAGAAAACAGCGCAGACAGAACAAAGCGCGCAGACGGGTTGTACCGGTACCGCCCTCCGGTTCGCTCGGCTGCAGCTGAACAGAACAGAACTCGGCTTCGCTTAAAACCGGTTGAGATTCAGAAAAGATTCGTGTCGCTGCTCGCTCAGGTAGCCGAAGTTTGTTCGCCTCGCTGCTCGCGCAGGTAGCCGAAATTTGTTCGCCTCGCTGCTTCGTTCGGTGAGCCCGAAGTTTTGAGTGAAAACAGGCAGCAGGTTTCAGCTCGGATGAACGCCGTGTCGCCCGAACTGAAGAACAGATCGCAGACATGTGAGAGAAGCAGAAGATGTTCGCCTGTGTGTCTGCGTGTTTCTGCTGATGAGCAGAGAAAATTAAAACCAGCAGAATCTGAACGGAGTTCGGTTCAGACTCTGCTGTGGAGGCCTGCGGCTCTGCTGAAGCCCCAAAACAACTTCAAACACCATCAATCATCAATCATTAACGACACAACGTCAGGTTTTAAAGTATTGATCACCAATTAATCATATAAGTTAATTCTGAAATAAAAACAGACGGCATCTATAATTCAGTTTCAGTTTTATATCATTTAAACTGATTATTTTGGGACTGTTCACATTAATTGATGTCACCTCTGACTTTGATTATTGATTAGTGTTGATCAATGAGCTGGTACAATATGGCTGCAGCCGATGATCATTTTCATTATTTATCAATAATCACGTTTCGTTCCCAGTTCAGCGGGCGAGTCGTTCCATCGCTGCGTTTGAGTCTGAACCTCAGAGATCCGGTTCTCTACGTTGTTTCAGAGCGTCAGACGGTTCTGGTCTTTGCTCTGCTGATCAGCCTCCAGATTCTCTGAACGTTGTTTCGTCGCTTCATCAGTTTGAATGTTTAACGCTGCGTCTTCATCTTTATTGATCGTTGTGATTTCAGGATGAAGAACTCGCCAACATCCGGATCAAAATGGAACCAGACGGCGACGTGGAGATCCAGTCGTACCCGGTGCTGAAGAAGCTGTCCGTCACGCTGACGGACTGCAGGGCGTGGCTGGAGGGGCGGGACTTCCTGTCTCTGGGTAACGTCATGAATCACAAACCTGAATCCTGCTGGAAAGAGTTTGTGTCTTTAAACAACTAAACATCTGAACACAGAAACACTCAGAGCTCCCGAAGAACAACAAAACATCTCGTTATGCAGACGACACGCAGATTTACGTGATCACATGACCACATGATCACATGACCACATGATCACATGATCACATGACCACAGGACAGTTTATGAAGCAGTGGCCTCAGAAACCTAAAATAATCTAAACAAACGTCCTGTTTTATTCTGTTTTAGCTTATTTTCTATTTAACTCTTTTTATTTGTATTTAATGTTTTTTTCTTTTACATTTTGTTTTGATGCCTTTTATGTGCTGTGACCTCTGACCTCTGACCTCTCCCCCGGGCAGACGACCACCCGCAGCTCTGCAGCCGCAGACCGAGGCAGCAGCACCCGACCAACACCGGCAGGAAGATGGTCTACTGCCCCGAGTGTAAGAAGGGTTTCTACAAGTCGTCTCACCTGGAGGCTCACCTGAGAGTCCACCAGGGCCAGAAACCGAACCAGTGCTGGCAGTGCGGCAAGACCTACCCGACCCTGCTGAGCCTGGTCATCCACCAGCAGATCCACGACCGCAACGAGCCCTACCGCTGCTCCTACTGCGACAAGACCTTCGCCCTGAAGCGCGACTGGAAGACCCACCACCGGACGCACTCCGGCACCAAACCCTTCAAGTGCTGGTTCTGCGGGGACGGGTTCACCGGGCACGACGAGCTCACCGAACATCTGGCGACGCACGAGGGCGAGAAGTGCTACCACTGCAAGATCTGCAACAAGATGTTCGTCTCCTACCAGGGCTTCAACTTCCACAGCCGCTCGCACCGGAACCAGAAGCTGCTGCCCTGCACCAAGTGCAAGAAGACCTTCGCCAACCCGCAGAGCCTGAAGGTCCACCAGGTACGGACTCCTCAGAACCAGGGTCTGAAACAGAACCAGGGTCTGAAACAGAACCGGTTCTAAAGTTTAGAGTTTGTTTCTGTCATGGGTTCTTTGATCTGATCACATCACTCCAGCCTTTGTTCTCAGAGACCCCACAGTAACCAGTAGAACCTCAGTAGAACCTCATACTGACAGTAGCGTCACAGTTTGCAATCTGATCCTGTTCTGTTCTCTTTTTAAATGAATATAAATGTTTAACGGTGATTCTTCATTAATGAGGATCAATAAGCTCGTTAGTGCCGACAGTCCTAACGGTTCCCGTCTCTGCCACCAGGTGACGCACTCCAACAGGAAGCCTCATAAGTGTCCGACCTGCGGCAAAGGCTTCAAGCTGCTGAGCGGGCTGCGCTGCCACCAGAGGACCCACGAGGACCTGAAGGCCTACCACTGCACCGAGTGCGGGAAGTGCTTCTCCAGCCTGCAGGGCCTGAAGCTGCACAACCGCACGCACACCGGACTCAAGCCCTACAAGTGCACCGAGTGCGGGAAGAGGTTCACCCAGTCGCCGCACCTCAAGTCGCACATGGTGACCCACACCGGCGAGCGGCCCTTCCTCTGCACCACCTGCGGGAAGCGCTTCACCCAGTCGTCCCACCTGAGGTCCCACATCACGCTGTTCCACGTGGGCGAGAAGCCGTTCACCTGCGCCGACTGCGGGAAGAGCTTCACCATCGCCCACTACCTGAAGGTGCACCGGCTCAGCCACACCAAGGAGAAGCTGTACCAGTGCTCGTACTGCGAGAAGTCCTTCTCCTACCACAACTCGTGGAGAGCGCACGAGAGGATCCACACCGGCGAGCGTCCGTTCAGCTGCCAGGACTGCGGCCAGAGCTTCATCACGTCGGGCTCGCTGCTGAGCCACCAGAGAGCCAAACACACCGGAGAGAAGAGCCACTACTGCTTCACCTGCGGGGAGTTCTTCTTCACCAGCTCGCTGCTGCGGATCCACCAGCTGGACCACACCGGCGAGCGGCCGCACGCCTGCGGCTGCGGCAAGACGTTCAAAACCAAAGGAGTGCTGCGCTACCACCTGAAGAGGTTCACCGACCACCAGCCGGCCGAGTGAGCGGCCGTCTGACACGCAGAGTTCTGGTGCTGCTCGAGCTTCCTGTTTATCTCATTCCAAAGTGTTTGTGACTCTTTACACCAAAAGCTGCTTTATGAACTGTTAGTTTGGTTCTGCTGCACCGAGCTGCTGCTCAGCAGGTGCCGTCGGCCCAACGGCCCGTCACTCCCAAACTCCAGCAGTTCCACAGACTTCCCGTTGGACCGGAAGCCCGTTAGTAAATACGAGTTTTTGCTCTTAATATCAGTGGCAGGTTCAGCTGCGTCATCAGTCCTGTGATTGGTTGAAAGCGTGTGTGGTCAGACAGACGTGACCGTTACGTCCCTGCAGCGTTACGACCAGCCGACCAGCGGTTTCCCTGGAATGTTACTGGTCTTAATGTGGGAACCTGGCGGCTCCGATATGAACATGGATCCCTGCTCCCGTTCACACACGAGGCCACGCAGGAAGTGTTCCTGAGCGTTCCAGGAAGCGTTCCTGAGCGTTCCAGGAAGCGTTCCTGAGCGTTCCAGGAAGCGTTCCTGAGCGTTCCAGGAAGTGTTCCAGGAAGCGCTCCTGAGCATTCCAGGAAGCGTTCCAGGAACAGACCGCGTGTGTGAACGGGATCGTTTGAACCCAAACCATGATCCCCCACCGAGTGGTTTTTGTGCCTAAACACATCTGGACCTGCAGCTGCGGTGCTTTCTGTTTATGAGTCGGATGAAATCATGATGCAGGTTCAGCAGGTGTCCGCCGGGGTCTGGGAGCAGTGGCTGTCTGGTTTTCGGGCCTTTGGACCAATGGGAAGTCTCCTTTTTCAGAAACACAAGCGTGAACAGAAACACGTTTTGGCTGATGTGACGTGCAACATGTAGAGTTTAGACTCCGACACAGAACCTCCCAACTGATCTGTCATCAGTCGCTCTGTCAGCTGATTTTACATAAAACACATCATTATTATTATTATTATTATTATTATTATTGTTTTTATTATTGTTGTTAACATTAATGAAGAAACACTAAGAAGCAACAACTCTGCTGTTTGCAGCTTTTTGTCAGAAACACTCCAGAAAAACTAAACGACCAAACATCATGAAATAAACTTCTGCACGTCACTTTAAAGACGACGTCGCCACGGCAACACTGTGTGTGTGACTGTGTGTGTGTGTGTGTGTGTGTGTGTTAGTGTGTGTGTTACTGTGTGTGTTACTGTGTGTGTGTGTGTGTGACTGTGTGTGTGTGTGTGACTGTTTGTGTGTGTGTGTGTGTTACTGTGAGTGTGTGTTACTGTGTGTGAGTGTGTGTGTGTGTTACTGTGTGTGTTACTGTGTGTGTTACTGTGTGTGTGTGTGTGTGTTGAAAGAACATCTTTTCTCTTTTTGATCAACGTCTTTATTTTCAGTTACAGTCCAGCTGATCTCGACTCAGAGGTCAGAGGTCAGAGGTCATCAGTGTGGGGCGCCATGTGTCATGTTGTGTTTGTCATGCTGGTTTCTGATTGGCTGGCAGGTTGAGCATCCAGCATCATACAGCTGGTCAGGAACTGTTTTATTGATCCCTATCAGTTCAAGAAGGACTCCAGTAAGAGTCACAGGTGAGTCTTTGACGACGGTCGTGACTCTGGACCTGTGCACGTGTACGTGCACGTGTTTATAACGAGGCGATGATGTAATCCAGTGAGTCAATCATGTGACTCGCTGAAGCTGCGACTTCATGTTCTTCTGTTTGTCAATAAAAGCCAAATGATGTGCAGAATACGAGTGTGTCTCTCTGTTACCACGGCAACCAGCCAGCCGCTATCTGTGTGTATTCAGTGTGTTTAAAGACAGTGACACAAAGTTATTCACACCATGTTAACCAAGAGTTAAGAGGCTATTACTGATATTATATAAATGTATTAGTAATAATATCATTTGCAATCTAACTGAAGAATAAATCATTAAGCGTTAAAAGAACCCCGAATAACAATTAACATGCTTAAAGGCACATTTCACCAATTTAAGAACATATATGACTTTCCCACATTTCCACTGAGGGAGAAGAAGAACTGAAGAACACTGCAGTAACAGGACATCAGTATTGTGAGCTTGATGTAGTTAAAGTGTTGCAGTAACAGCAGTGGTTTGGTCCCTCTGACTGATATATTATTATATATGACATCACTGATATGGCTAATCCATAACTGAGCAGGACAACAAAATGTCAAGCTGTACTCTTCTGTTCTCTCAGACAGAAGATAACATGCATTGTTTAATAAACCTGGAGCCTCATGGTGAACCAAGGCCAGAACGCAGGCGTCACCAGACGAGACAACAGCAAAGATATGAACTGAGAGTTATGATTCAGGACTGATGACCTAAAACACTCTGACTCACCTGAAGGCTGCGTTTGGACTGTCAGGGTCTGTCTCCCTTGCAAGGTTTTCATTAAAGCGGACCAGATAAAACTCAGACAGACTTCTGATTCTTCTTCAACCTGGAAACTGTCAGTGAATCAGCTCTTAATACTGAAGCATCAGTGTTAGAGCAGCATGTTACTGTTGTAGCTGCTGGAGGTGGAGCTAGTTTACACTACTTTATATACAGTCCACTGGTTCCCAACCTAGGGGTCGGGGCCCTCCAAAGGGTCAGCAGATAAATCTGAGGGGTCGTGAGATGATTAATGGGAGAGGAAAGAAGAAAAAACAGTTCTGATACACAAATCTGTTTTCAGTTTCTGGACTTTTTCTCTAATCTTTGGTTTTTGCTGAAATATTGGATCATTTGAACATTTATTGAAATGAAAGCATGTGAGAAGTTTAGAGGGAAAAATCACTATTTGGTGGAGCTGTTAACAACTCATAGACATGTGAAATGTGACCCCGACTACACACTGCTTTTTGTAAGACGTCAAAAGACAAAAAGGTTGGAAACCACTGGTTTCATCTTTAACAATGTGTTGTATTTTAAAAGCTTGTTATATTATCCATTGTGTCAAATCTGCATCTGAAAAGTAACTAAAGCTGTCAAATAAATGTAGTGGAGTAGAAAGTACAATATTTCCCTCTGAAATGTAGAAAGTAGCATCACATGGAAATAAAACAGTAAAGTAAAGAAGCTCTAAACTGGACTATTTAATACAGTAAAGGAGTAAATGTTCTTAGTTATTTTCCATCTCTGAATATGAAGTTTGATTTCTGGTTTTCAGATGTGTAACATGATTAAAACCAGAAGTGAAGTTTTGAATGAATCCAACTTGCCTTCATGACAAATAATTTCTACATAAAAGCAAATTTTGATTCATGTTCATCATGTACAGACTCAGACATTCAGACTGTTTCCTCACAAAACAAGAAACTGAAGACATAAAAACACCAAACAGCTTCTTTACAGGTTTTAACTGGCTTTATTTTCTATATTTCATGTGTTGAAGTTTCTGTTATGATTGTTGTTGCATATTAAACAGAAACAGATCATAAAGAATGGAAGGAGACATATTGCTCTTCACTTTCAGTTCTTCATCCATGAACCTGAAAAAGTCCAGACTCTGACTTTCCAGGATGGACCGATCAGTAACGGACCGGAGAGCTGCTGGCTGGTCGGAGTTTTAGCAGGAAGCAGCAGCAGAAACATGACACAACAGGACTGATGAACTTTACCTGAAATGACCTGAACATGTTGGAACCAAGCAGGAAGCTCCAGGGCTGAAACATAAAGCCTTAAAGCTGCGTTCTCTCTGCCGGCCAGCAGGGGGCGACTCCACCGGCTGGCTGTATGGAAGTCTGTGAGAAAATGATCCTACTTCTGATTTATTATCTCAGTAAACTGTTTCCTGATGAGTTTATGCTCTCAATCTCTAGTTTCAAGTCTTCTTCAACACAGCATGATGTAAAACATGTAAAACAGCGTGTTTTCAGTTCACTAAAGTTAATTATTACATCGTGGTCGCCTAAAAAAAGTCTTGTTCAGTGTTCGGTTCTAATAAAAGACCATCATTGAGCCACATGATCAGTTTTTTCAGTGAGTACATTTTGTTTTAACAGTTTTAAGCCTGTTTATCACTAACGAACATTAGCATTAGCATTATCACTGTTAACCATAGATTGTAAATGCACCGTGTTAACAAAGCTAGCAGCTAGCGCTACGGTCAGCGCCACCCTTTCGTCCAAATATGGTCACTTCTGGCTCCAAAAATCAAACATGTGGAGCGTATGCAATCTAATCTTAAAGCAGTCATGGGAACGAAAATAAGTAAATATTAAGGTTTTATATGCTTATTGGAGATAAAGTTAGAGTTGACATACAGACTGTGTTCAGTTACATTTATTGAAAGGCAGATACAGTTAATAAATATTATAATAACACCGTTATAGAGTGTACAGTTACATGTATTATCTTTTTAATCTATAAACGTTATATATATATTTTTAGTCAATAAGATGATGGATCTATAATTAACTGGGAGTGAAACTGGCGGTTATGGTGCCTTCAGAGACTTCAACTGGAATAGGATTATATACAACAACCCAAACTATATGTGCATTTGTGTGAGATCTGTGGTGTTCAAACGCTTTTGACCCAAAATAAAACAGATAATGTAGTTAAATTAACAGATGCTACAAACTGTTGTTTTATCTTTTTGTATTATTTGCAGTAAAAACTCGTATTTACCGTGAAACGTCCAACTTGAGAAGAGAACTTGAACGCAGCGCGCGCGAGACTGAGCCGACCGTTAGAAGAAAAAAACTCAACCGTCGAGTTTTTATTTGAAGTTTTAATTCTTGTTCGGTATCTGTTTTGTCTCCGTGACCGCAGACATAAAGTAGAGATAACCGCAGACCGATGGAGGCCAGAGACGAGCGGCTGGAGCCTCTGAGCAGCTTCGCGCTCCGCAGTTTGAAGCTGGAGCCGGAGACATGGCGGGAGTTTGTGTGTGAGGAGGAGAGGCAGCTGCTCTTCACCTCTTTCTTCACCTGTCCGGACAGTCTGCACCTGTTCATCTGCCGGGACGCAGAGTCTCAGCTGTCCGTCAGCCTCAGTTTCCCCACAAACATCTCATCCAAAGTCATCTGCGTCTCCAAAACGAGCCGCGAAGCCGTCACCAAGGAAACGGCCAGAAAGGCTTTCATCATCCAGGAGGTTCAAGGAGACGACGCGCTGAGCTTCATGTCCGCCATCACCGAGCAGGTGAGCTAATGCTAATGCTAATGTAGGTATCCCTTCAGCTAGCTAAGGCTAATGCTAACAGGAAGGTCAAACTGTTGTATCTGACTTCTGTGTAGTTATTATGCCTTTATTGTTTTCATATTGTTATTGTGTTGTTACACTTTTTATTTATTTTATTTTTCTCTCATTTTTATTTGCATTGTAAGGCACCTTGTAACTCTGGTTTTGAAAGGCGCTTTATAAATAAAGTTAACTTACTTCCAACTTCGGCTAGCTAAGGCTAATGCTAGCATCAAAGTTGGATAAGCTAAGGCTAAAATCCAGGCTAATATTAGCATTAAAGCTAGGCAAGCCGAGGTGCTCAGGTGAGTCATGTCCCCCCTCAGGTGACCTGTCCGTTGCTTAGCAACCCGGAGAACAGCCAGGGCTGGGTGGCAGGAGTGGCTGAGGAGGCGCTGAGGTTCATGGAGAGGCAGAAGAACGAAGCGCAGGTGATGAAAGCTCAGGTAGACGGACGCACATTCCTGCCTCAGCCTGATGCTCTGCATGACGACCGTCACCAGGACAACAGTATCCAGGGAGAGCGGTAGGACAGATGATCGATTATTGATGAAGAATTGCCCGTGAGAGCTGAGGTCAAGGTCTGAGTAACAGTTTCTTCTTCTTCTGTGCTCTAACAGGAAGTCGCTGGACGTGAAGCTCGTTCACGCCTGTGAGTCGACCGCCATCGAGTGGGCGGAGCTTGTGTCAGAGTTCCTGCAGCAGGACTCGTCTCAGCCGCTGCTGGACGGACTGAAGCCGCCGCCCACCGAGGAGTTCCACTTCTGGAAGAACCGCCTGAAGAACCTGCAGTTCATCCAGCAGCAGGTGATGATGTCACACTGATGATGTCACACTGACAGCTAGGGATGATGTCACACTGAGCCGTTCTCAGATACCTGAATGTAAAACATTAATGTTTATACATTAATATAAACTCAGAGAGGAAATGTTGAACTGTAACGCTGATCGTTTTCAAGGATCAGCAGCTTCTTGTCTTGAGGCTGAAGAACCTTAAAGCCAGTCAGCTGACTGCCAGCGTCTAGAAGCTGCTGTCAGCTGACTGCCAGCGTCTAGAAGCTGCTGTCAGCTGACTGCCAGCGTCTAGAAGCTGCTGTCAGCTGACTGCCAGCGTCTAGAAGCTGCTGTCAGCTGACTGCCAGCGTCTAGAAGCTGCTGTCAGCTGACTGCCAGCGTCTAGAAGCTGCTGTCAACTGACTGCCAGCGTCTAGAAGCTGCTGTCAGCTGACTGCAGTAGTTTGTTTGTTTGTTTGTTTGTTCAGCTGATGAGCAGCAGAGCTCAGCAGGTAGCCTCCATCCTCCAGACAGCAGACAGCGTTTACTGCTGCACCCTGACAGACATCTACACACACGTCCAGCAAGGTGAACACACTCAACACCTGCTGCACCTGCTGCACCTGTTACACCTGTCACACCTGCTGCACCTGTTACACCTGCTGCACCTGTTACACCTGACCCCCACCCTAACCTGTTACCTGAAACACACCTGGACTCTCTGCCCCCCCCCCTGCAGGTCTGAGGGAGGCTGAAGATGTGACTCAGCACCTGCAGCGTCTGCAGGAGAAGCTGGAGGAAGTGGAGCAGCTGGAGTTCCAGCAGGTATCTGCTCACCTGCACAGGTCACCTGACACGTCTCTTCTTCTCCCGTCAGTCCGTCTGCAGCTTTGTAGTTCAACTTTAAAAGCAGCAGCAGAAGAAGAAGAGTGTCTCCTCACGTCTTTCACTGGCGCCTCACAGTTCCATCGACCAATCAGGACGTCCTGGCTGACCTCAACCATCAACATGAGGAGATGATTCAGTCCATTTCTGTGATTATAGATTATAAATTATAGACGAACAGCAGCGTCTGAACGAGACAAACAGTTTGAATCTGTGAATTAGTGACGTCATGTGAATGAACTCTTGTCTGTGATTGGCAGCTGGGGGACAACATGGCGGCTGTGATGGAGGAGGTGCGTCTGGTCTGGATCAGGTCCCAGTTCTACTGTAAACCCTGCAGGATCGTGGTCCTGCTGCAGGAGATCTGCAACCTCTTCATCCAGCTGGTACTGACTCGCTCCTCGTCTGCAGACCCGTTAGCAGGAAGTAGATGACATCATCATCTCACCCTCTTCTTCTGCAGAGCAGGGACTTCCTGCGTGGGGAGGAGGTGATGCGGGGTCTGGTGGTGGATCCTGGACCGGTCCTGGATGACGTCAGACTGGTGATTCTGACCCTGCAGACCCTCAAAGAGGCCTACAGTCTGTGCAAGACTCAGCTGGACCAGGACCAGAACCAGAACCAGGTACAGCTGCAGACCAACAACTTACTGATGGGCTGCATCCGGACTGCCTGTGACAGAGCCTGTGTGTGTGTGTGTGTGTGTGTGTGTGTGTGTATGTGTGTGCGTGTGTGTGTGTGTGTGTGTGTGTATGTGTGTGTGTGTGTGTGTGTGTGCAGGCTGGACCTTCACACAGGTGGGACTTTCCTTCACACCTGGTCTTCTTCCACCTGGACAACGTCTGCAGGGCATCGAGGTAAAAAAAACATCTCACACTCCTCTCTCCTCCTGCAGGAGGTGAACTGTGTGTTTACTGCTCTCTCCTCCTGCAGGAGGTGCAGTGTGTGTTCACTCCTCTCTCCTCCTGCAGGAGGTGCAGTGTGTGTTCACTCCTCTCTCCTCCTGCAGGAGGTGCAGTGTGTGTTCACTCCTCTCTCCTCCTGCAGGAGGTGCAGTGTGTGTTTACTCCTCTCTCCTCCTGCAGGAGGTGCACTGTGTCAGCCTGCAGCTGTACCAGCTGGATCAGACGGTCCTGTCGGGGGTCAGCGGCAGGATGTGGAGCGATGTGGTTCAGGACGTGTATCAGGATTTCCTGCGTCACGTAGCGGTTCTGTCTGACTGCAGCTGTGATGCCACCGACCCCGACGATCAGGTGACCATCAGCTGATCAACTTGATGTGTGATCATGTGATCATGTGACTGTATGAGCGTGTTGTGACTCCTGGTTTTCCTCTCAGAGCTTCCAGCTGTATCTGGACCAGTTCCAGGCTCAGGTGTGGGACCTGGAGCGGCGGCTGGTTTCAGTCATCAGCAAAGCCCTGCAGGACTGCTGCGCCTCCTCGTCTGCAGCCAAGGTACCACCTGACCCTCCGACAGCAGCTCTGACTCTCTGACAGCAGCTCTGACAGCAGCTCTGACTCTCTGACAGCAGCTCTGACCCTCCGACAGCAGCTCTGACCCTCCGACAGCAGCTCTGACAGCAGCTCTGACCCTCCGACAGCAGCTCTGACTCTCTGACAGCAGCTCTGACTCTCTGACAGCAGCTCTGACAGCAGCTCTGACCCTCCGACAGCAGCTCTGACTCTCTGACAGCAGCTCTGACTCTCTGACAGCAGCTCTGACTCTCTGACAGCAGCTCTGACTCTCTGACAGCAGCTCTGACAGCAGCTCTGACTCTCTGACAGCAGCTCTGACTCTCTGACAGCAGCTCTGACAGCAGCTCTGACTCTCTGACAGCAGTTCTGACAGCAGCTCTGACTCTCTGACAGCAGCTCTGACAGCAGCTCTGACTCTCTGACAGCAGCTCTGACTCTCCGACAGCAGCTCTGACTCTCCGACAGCAGCTCTGACTCTGACAGCAGCTCTGACTCTCTGACAGCAGCTCTGACTCTCCGACAGCAGCTCTGACTCTGACAGCAGCTCTGACTCTCTGACAGCAGCTCTGACTCTCCGACAGCAGCTCTGACTCTCCGACAGCAGCTCTGACTCTCCGACAGCAGCTCTGACAGCAGCTCTGACTCTCTGACAGCAGCTCTGACAGCAGCTCTGACAGCAGCTCTGACTCTCTGACAGCAGCTCTGACTCTCCGACAGCAGCTCTGACTCTCCGACAGCAGCTCTGACTCTCCGACAGCAGCTCTGACTCTCCGACAGCAGCTCTGACAGCAGCTCTGACTCTCTGACAGCAGCTCTGACTCTCTGACAGCAGCTCTGACAGCAGCTCTGACTCTCTGACAGCAGTTCTGACAGCAGCTCTGACTCTCTGACAGCAGCTCTGACAGCAGCTCTGACTCTCTGACAGCAGCTCTGACTCTCCGACAGCAGCTCTGACTCTCCGACAGCAGCTCTGACTCTGACAGCAGCTCTGACTCTCTGACAGCAGCTCTGACTCTCCGACAGCAGCTCTGACTCTGACAGCAGCTCTGACTCTCTGACAGCAGCTCTGACTCTCCGACAGCAGCTCTGACTCTCCGACAGCAGCTCTGACTCTCCGACAGCAGCTCTGACAGCAGCTCTGACTCTCTGACAGCAGCTCTGACAGCAGCTCTGACAGCAGCTCTGACTCTCTGACAGCAGCTCTGACTCTCCGACAGCAGCTCTGACTCTCCGACAGCAGCTCTGACTCTCCGACAGCAGCTCTGACTCTCCGACAGCAGCTCTGACAGCAGCTCTGACTCTCTGACAGCAGCTCTGACTCTCCGACAGCAGCTCTGACAGCAGCTCTGACTCTCTGACAGCAGTTCTGACAGCAGCTCTGACTCTCTGACAGCAGCTCTGACAGCAGCTCTGACTCTCTGACAGCAGCTCTGACTCTCTGACAGCAGCTCTGACAGCAGCTCTGACTCTCTGACAGCAGTTCTGACAGCAGCTCTGACTCTCTGACAGCAGCTCTGACAGCAGCTCTGACTCTCTGACAGCAGCTCTGACAGCAGCTCTGACTCTCTGACAGCAGCTCTGACTCTCTGACAGCAGCTCTGACAGCAGCTCTGACTCTCTGACAGCAGCTCTGACTCTCTGACAGCAGCTCTGACTCTCCGACAGCAGCTCTGACTCTCCGACAGCAGCTCTGACAGCAGCTCTGACTCTCTGACAGCAGCTCTGACTCTCTGACAGCAGCTCTGACAGCAGCTCTGACTCTCCGACAGCAGCTCTGACTCTCTGACAGCAGCTCTGACTCTCTGACAGCAGCTCTGACAGCAGCTCTGACTCTCCGACAGCAGCTCTGACTCTCTGACAGCAGCTCTGACTCTCTGACAGCAGCTCTGACTCTCTGACAGCAGCTCTGACATCTCTGATCTACTCTGCGTTCCAGCTGCTCCAGATGTTTAGGTTCATCCTGGACCGGCCTCTGATCCAGGAGCAGCTGCGTCCTCACCTGAGCCGACTCCTGGACGTGGTCCTGACCGAGCTGGATCAGACGTGGCAGCTGGTTTGCAGTCAGAGAGAGAAGGCGGACACGTTCTGCAGGTTCACCCCACGTCCTGCTGCTGTTCTCAGCTGGAGTCACCAGCTCCACCTCAGAGCTCAGGAGGCCCTGAAGAACTACAAGGCTGTAAAACACCTGTAAGCTCAAAGACCACCTGACCACACCTGACCCACACCCGACCCCACCTGACCACACCTGACCCACACCTGAGTCCACCTGACCCACACCTGACCACACCTGAGTCCACCTGACCCACACCTGACCACACTCACACAGCAGCAGGTTCTGTATTTGTGTTCAGGTGTGTGTGTGTGTGTGTTCAGGTGTGTGTGTGTGTGTTCAGGTGTATGGACTCAGGTGAGGTCCAGGTGGTCCTCCAGAGGTTCCAGCAGATTGTGGACGTGCTGCAGGACTTGAGAGACACCATGAGGTCAAACTGGAGCTTTCAGCTGGACTCAGACTCTGGCTTCATCCTGGAACAACCTCTGATCCAACACAGCCAGCAAAGCATGCTGGGAGTTACCTTCAGCCAGAAGGTACGCACTCAGGAGCTCATGTGATTGGCTGTCCCAGTCCTCCCAGTGTGAACTGGTGTGTAAACTGTTCCCAGTATGAGCCTGTGAGGGCAGTGTGCTGGATCACCTGCTCTCATATTCATCACATCTGGAGGCCAAACCTTTCTCCTCCTAAACATCTGGAGGCCAAACCTTTCTCCTCCTAAACATCTGGAGGCCAAACCTTTCTCCTCCTAAACATCTGGAGGCCAAACCTTTCTCCTCCTAAACATCTGGAGGCCAAACCTTTCTCCTCCTAAACATCTGGAGGCCAAACCTTTCTCCTCCTAAACATCTGGAGGCCAACCCTTTCTCCTCCTAAACATCTGGAGGCCAACCCTTTCTCCTCCTAAACATCAGCAGGAGAAACCTTTCTCCTCCTAAACATGTTTGTGTTTCAGTTTCTTTCTTTTCTTTTTTCTTCCTGTTTTTCTGAAAGTGGACTTTGATCAAACCACAGATGGAGTTTAGTGAGCAGCAGGTCCGTCTGTCACTGTTCACTGTGACCTTCATATTTGACCTTCTATGTTGGTAAAACTTCCACACGCTGCTTCACTGCTGACGCTCATCACCAGTCTGTCAGTAACACCTCTATTAGATACAGTCAGTGACTGGATCCCTGCTGCTGTTGTTCTCACATCTGTGCGTGCGTGTGTGTGTGTGCGTGCATGCATGCGTGTGTCTGTGTGTCCAGCTGGAGGCGCTGCAGAGGGAGCTCAGGTACGTCAGCAGGGAGACAGATGTGGATCTCCATCCCTACGCTGCTCGACTCTTCACCTGCAGAGATGACATCACACAGATCTACCTGAGCCTGAGTCACATGGTGTCCAGCTACAATCAGGTGCACACACACACACACACACCAGGTGAGGGTCATGTGACAGGCTGTGGTCATGTGACAGGCTGTGGTCATGTGACAGGTGGTGAGTGGAGTCCTGCAGGTGGAGCTTCCCCTGATCCAGGATCAGCTGGAGGAGCTGGACCAGAGTCTGTCGGTGCTGCAGAGGAACACCTGGAGCTCTGAAGGTCTGAACGTCACATGACACATCACATGACTGACAGCTGCTCTGCTGCAGGTGGCTGACAGGTGTGTGTGTGTGTGTGTGCAGGTGTGCAGCAGCTGGTGGAGCAGCAGAAACAGAAGGTATCGATGTTCTGCAGCACGGTGAGCGAGGCCAGAGCCAACATGGACGCCATGACTCACATCATACAGGTCAGCTGACCAGACGGGTAAACGTCACAGTTATCAGGCTGTTCTTATCAAACATCACCAGTCAGGTACGCCATTTTACCCAGCATGCCTTTCACCAGGCTGCAGTGATGGTTAATGGTTCTGATTATCTGGTAGTTTGATTCTAATAAAGTTTACTGCTCAGATGTTTTTGGAGATGAGCTTTCAGTCGGCATCCATGGTCATCATGTCTCTGCAGGGCTGGGCGGAGCTTCACCTGCTGCGGCGCTCAGGTGACTCACTGCTGGAGGGCGGAGCTACAGAACAGAGCTACGGACGCCTCAGAGAGGAAGGACAGGAGCTGCTGAGGTTAACACAGGTAACAGAAACACCTGAGGAGCAGCAGCAGGAACACACACAGGTACTGACGTGTCTGTGTGTCCTCAGGAGAACCAGAGTCTGTACAGAGCCCAGGACTCCTCCCACACCTGGACCACATACCTGGACCACATCGATGACAAAGTCCAGGACGGACTGTTCCAGCTGCTGCTCCGATCACTGCACTTCCTGTCTGACAACATGAACCCACAGGTACACCGAAACATCCTGGACACACCTGCACACACCTGGACACACCTAAACACACCTGGACACACCTGCACACACCTGGACACACCTAAACACACCTGGACACACCTAAACACACCTGGACACACCTGCACACACCTGGACACACCTAAACACACCTGGACACACCTAAACACACCTGGACACACCTAAACACACCTGGACACACCTGCACACACCTGGACACACCTAAACACACATGGACACACCTAAACACACATGGACACACCTGGACACACCTAAACACACCTGCACACACCTGGACACACCTAAACACACCTGGACACACCTGCTTGTGTGTGTGTGTGTGTGTGTGTGTGTGTGTGTGTGTGTGTGTGTGTGTGCAGACCTGCAGTGCTGCGTTGTTGGCGGTCTCTCTCCAGCTGTTGGACACAGGAAGTGTGTTTGAGCCGTCTGTGGATGGCGGCCTCTCTGACCTGCTGAAGACCGTCATCAGTGGCGTTTACACAGCAGCCAGTCTGCTGCCGAGGATCTCTGTGAGTCGCCACGGCAACTACCAGGTGACTGACACACTCTGACATCATGCTGACATCACTCTGAACCCTAACAGCTGCTGTTAGAGGCATCAACACATTCTGAGTCACTGAAGGTTTTTGTGTCTGATCTCAAATTTCACTCAAAACAACATTCCATAAAACTGTTACTGGTGTTACTGGTGCTACTACTGGTGTTACTGGTGTTACTGGTGTTACTGGTGCTGTGTATTTGTGAGAGCGACAGCAGACTGTATGACCTGAAGTACACCTGTGTGTCTCAGGTGTCTCTGCAGCAGAGTCCAGACCTCTCTACGCTGGAACAGGAAGTGATGCGTCGTCTGTCAGAGGTGAGGAAGGAGGCGGAGCGTCTGAGGGCGGGGCTGGACAGGTACTCATACCTGTGGCAAAGCGACAGGCGCGCCATGATGCAGGAGTTCCTGACCTACAGCAGACAGCTGGGACCAGAGGAGCTGGAGCCCGAGGAGGCCCCGCCCACCCTGAAGGACTTCAAGAGAGAGGTGAGACAGCTGTTCCAGGTGTTCCTGTACAGGTGTTTCATCCAGGTGTTTTTAAAATGAGCTGACAGCTCCTGGAGATGTTTGGTGACTGTGTGTTTGGTGTTTGTGCAGATCGATTCGCTCCGCAGACTGTACACTGAGGTCACTCACCTGGATGATGTCATCATCCTGCATGGCTGGCTGCAGGTCGACCTCCAACCCTTCAGAGACTCCCTGCTGTCAATCATCCAGGACTGGAGCCACATGTACACACAGCACCTGCTGGACTCAGTCAGTGACAGGTAAAACCACCTGAGACCTGCTGGACTCAGTCAGTGACAGGTAAACCCACCTGAGACCCGCTGGACTCAGTCAGTGACAGGTAAACCCACCTGAGACCCGCTGGACTCAGTCAGTGACAGGTAAACCTGTGTGTGTGTGTTCAGTCTGCAGCAGGTGACTCAGCGCGGTGATGATGATGATGAAGAGTCGTCCTGCAGGTTCCCTCTGACAGAAACCATCCTGCTGCTGGAAGCTGCTGGAGTCCAGCTGCCTGAACACCTGTCAGCTCAGCTACAGGTAGTGACATCACACTGACATCACTGTGACATCACTGAGCAGCTGACCTCCAGCTGACGCAGCAGGTCATGTTCAGTGACGGTCAGAGTTCAGATGTTCTGATCCATGTTGAGCTGAATCAGCTGTGATCAGTGAAGGTTTCCATCTTCTGCTCATATTTGACCTTCATGACGGTGAAACGTTTATTAGACTCTGTGATATTAAATTAATGTTATTAGATTAAAGCTGTTTAATGAAAAATATTTATATATATATAATATATAATATAGATATGAGACATGTTAGCTACTGTGAGTTGATCCAGAGTGCAGAGATGGAGGATAACTGAGTACTGAAGTACTAAAGTCCAGTTTAGAGGTTCTTCTACTTTACTTTTTTATTTCCATGTGATGCTACTTTCTACATTTCAGAGGGAAATATTGTACTTTCTACTCCACTACATTTATCTGACAGCTTTAGTTACTTTTCAGATGCAGATTTGACACAATGGATAATATAACAAGCTTTTAAAATACAACACATTGTTAAAGATGAAACCAGTGGTTTCCAACCTTTTTGTCTTTTGACGTCTTACAAAAAGCAGTGTGTAGTCGGGGTCACATTTCACATGTCTATGAGTTGTTAACAGCTCCACCAAATAGTGATTTTTCCCTCTGAACCCTCAAAGATATCAGAACGTTGTTTCTTCTTCTTTCCTCTTTAAACAGTAACAGTGAGTAGAAGGTAGATCTCAGCAGCTGAATAACAACAACCTGCAGGATTCAGAGGAGCAGCTGCTGTTCAGACTCTCAGATAGGTCTGCTGACCCTTCAGAGGCCCTGAACACATCAGGCTCATAATACTGATGTAGTTTTACTGCAGTACTGTGGTGTGCTGAGAAACACTGCTGCAGCCATTCACATGAGGAAGCTGTGTTGACAGCTTTATGTCAGCTATACTGTGAATAAAGGTCACACTGATGTGTCGCTGTAGGAGACCAAACACAGTATGAACCTGTCTGTGTGACCTCACATTAAACTTCATTACTTTTAAAAATATAAGCAGGTTTGTAAATATTAGTGAAAAACAGCTGACTCTAGAAACACAAAGTTGAGATGATGATGTAACCGGTAGAAGGTGTGTATAAGCCCCGCCCCCTCTGACACCAGTCACAACCCGTCTGGTGTTTGGACCTGGACCGGGATCTCAGTACTTCCATCTGTCACTAACTGGTTGCTATGGTAACTGATAGGAAGTGAGTCATCTTGCTGCTGGTTGGTGAGTGTAAACGTCTGTTTGTGTTTCAGTGTTGAGGGAGAGGAAACAACAACAACAACATGAAGAAATGTTCCAGTTAATAAACAAACTTTCTTTTTGTTTCTCTTGAAACTTTTTTGAAGTTTAACAATCAGCTGAAGAAAGTAAACAACAGTAAACAACCTTTAACCTGTCTGATGTCACTTATTCCTGTTTATTTATCTGACATGATAAACACGTCAGGTTGTTTCCTGCTGTAATGTGCCTGTGTATATTCTCATTTGTCCAGGTCATATTTATCTCTAGGCAACAATGATTCCAAAGCAACTGGACTTTGTCTTATGAAACCTGCTGTAATGTGTTTTACTAGATGAACGCAGTGACATCACTTCCTGCTGTTTACAGACCAACAGGAAATAAACAACGTGTTGTTTGTTTGAGTCAAAGAACAACAACCAGATAAATAAATGATTTAATAGAATTTTTCTCTTCAAAAGCTGCAATTTACACAGAAGCCGTTCGTGTCCAGCAGCCGGTCCGGTCCGGACCAGTCCAGTCCAGTCCGGTCTCAGCCGGTCCGGTCCGGTCTACAGGCAGCTGGACTCTTCAGGACCACAACAAACAACGTAAAAGAGGCACCATGATGAGAACCCTACAGAAACAATCGATCTAAAAAAAATTAAAGTCCTCATTTACACTCAGCGTCTCCATGGCAACAGAAACAAAGACAGAAAGGAAGTCCTTCCGCAGGATCCAGTCCCGGCCGCCGGTCAGACTTGGGCAGAGCCAGTCACAGAGCGGCTAGCTAGCGGCGGTAGACTCCGAAGGCCACGAGGCTGAGGAAGATGGTGACTCCGACCAGCGAGGCGGTGGCCGGCGCCGTGAAGAACTGGCGGTACTGGATCTGACAGTACCACAGCACCGACAGCATGAGGACCAGCAGCGGCACCATCAGGCTGCCCACGTTCAGAGCCACCTGCACCTGGTCGGCGGGCCGCGTCCCCGCCGCCGCGCCCCGGACGGCGTGCTGCGAGATGTGGCAGTGCAGGACGCAGTTATGGACCAGATTCAGAGAGGCCAGAGTCTGAGCGTCATCCTGCAGCAGCTGACCCTGATAGATCAGACGCACCTGCTGCTCCTGACCCGCAAAGTAGGTCCTAAACAGGAAGAGGGCAGAGATCAACACATCACCATGGAAACAAGCTGCAGTCACAACAACCAGACTGATACATGTAGATATTATATATATACACAGACAGCTGCTACATATAGAATATATACACTAAACAACCAGAGTCATACAGATACATACACAACATATATAGATAATATATACACAGACTACTGCTACATATAGAATATATATATATAGATCATATGTATTGATCATGTATTGGTACCGTTTGATGTATCCGATGGTGTCCTGCGGTTGGACCTGTGCTGTCCTCTCGGTGTCGTTCAAGAACTTCAGTCTGACCACCATGTTCCTCTGAGAGGACGCCGAGTCTCCCCCTCTGTTCCTCAGCCCCTCCCCCCCCCTCCTCCCTGCTCCCCCCTGTGTCCCCGCCCTCCTCCCCCTCCTTCTCCTGGTCCTCCTGGGTGCCGGCAGCGAGGGGCGGAGCCTCCGTCACGGAGCCCTCGCCGCCATCGCTCACGGAGCCGGACGGCGAGGAGGAGGAGGAGAAGGCGAGCGAGGAGGAGGAGGAGGGCGTGTCCTGTGGGGAGGAGGTGGGCCGCGGCGAGGGGGCGGGGCCTGCGGCGGTGGCGAACAGGTGGTCCGGGGGCTCGGCGGTGCGGGTGGAGATCCAGGCGAGCAGCAGCACCAGCAGCAGCAGCAGCGAACCGAACAGCAGCGTCACCTCGTCCCCCACGCCCTCGATCAGAGTCATCGCCACGGCCACACCCACTCAGGCTAACACAGCTCACACCTGCACACAGGGGGCGGGGCTTAGCACGCACACAACACTACAGCTATCACTCTGTAATCAATGAAGCCGATCAGCTGAAGGGTTGGAGGTTTGATTAATCAATAATGAGAAGAAGAAACATGGATCAATAACTTCTGCTGGTTACTGTTTAAAGGCTCCCAGTGTTCCCAGTGCTCTGTTTACCTGCATGTGTCATAAAACTGGTTGTTTTTAAGATCACTGTGTGTGTTCCCGCCATTTATCAATCAATCAATCATCTGGAAGTTCATATGAATGATCTGATCAGGTTGTTCAATTAGCTCAACATCAGCGGCGCTCCGATACGACGAGTCGCCATGGCAACAGGTAAATAACAGACAACAACAAACATCTGGACCACTGACACGTCAACAACAAACATCTGGACCACCAACACGTCAACAACAACAAACATCTGGACCACCGACACGTCAACAACAACAACAAACATCTGGACCACCGACACGTCAACAACAACAACAAACATCTGGACCACCGACACGTCAACAACAACAACAAACATCTGGACCACCGACACGTCAACAACAACAACAAACATCTGGACCACCGACACGTCAACAACAACAACAAACATCCAGCCTGGATCGAGGTCAGACAGGAAAACTAATGAAGCAAACATGAAGCTCCAATAGAAACACATTTATATAAGATATAGAGAAACTGTTTGACTGAACCTTGCTGTTACCATGGCAACTGACCCTGAGGTTATATTACCATGGTAACTGACCCTGGGATTAAGTTACCATGGCAACTGATTGAGTTTTTTTCTCAGCTCTGGATTAAATTTCAGTTTTCAACACGTCTGAAACATTTTTAAGTTTAATAAAGTTAAACTGAGGCTGGTTCTGGATCCTCTGACGGAGCGGAAACCAGAGGGACCAGGTCCTGGTCCAGGTCCAGGTCCTGGTCCTGGTCCAGGTCCAGGTCTTGCACCACTTACACTTGTGAAAACATATTTGACATCTTAAAAACCTTTAAAGCTGTTTAAACAGTTTCAGGTTTGATCCAGCACTGGTTCTCTGATCCAGCACTGGTTCACTGATCCAGCACTGATCCAGCACTGGTTCTCTGATCCAGCACTGGTTCACTGATCCAGCACTGGTTCACTGATCCAGCACTGGTTCACTGATCCAGCACTGATCCAGCACTGGTTCTCTGATCCAGCACTGGTTCACTGATCCAGCACTGGTTCACTGATCCAGCACTGATCCAGCACTGGTTCTCTGATCCAGCACTGGTTCTCTGGTTCTCAGTCACACAGATGGCTGTAACGCTCTCCTCACTGGAACAAACTCATCAACACACTACAAATGATTCAGAGCTCAGCTCCCCGGATCATCACCCGACCAGATCACCCCGTTCTCCTCCAGCTGCACATCATCACATCCACAGAACCCTACTCCTGACCTGTAAAGCTCTCCTTAACCCTGACCTCTGTGACCTCCTCCAGGAACACCCCCCCCCCCCCCCCATCAGACAACGACAACAACAACATCTGGACCACTGACACATCAACAACAACATCTGGTCCTGGTCCTGGTCCAGGTCCAGGTCCAGGTCCTGGTCCTGGTTTTGCACCACTTACACTTGTGAAAACGGTTTGACATCTTAAAAACCTTTAAAGCTGTTTAAACAGTTTCAGGTTTGAGAAAACCTTCATTTAACTCCTAAAAACATCCAGACCACATCAGACCAGATCCAAGAGCGCTACTGTTGGTGGTGGATGATTGATAGGTGATTGATAGGTGATCAGATTGATAACTGGATGGACCACACACACACATCAGAATCAGAACCATCGATCCAGCTGTCAGATATAAACTGTTTTAAATGTCTGGACTGTTTAATAAAGTTAAACTGATCCAGGATCCTCTGGCTCACCTGCCGAGCTGAGGCCCGGGTCAGCCCGGGTTAAACTGACGTTGACTCGGGTTAAACTGACGTCAGCCCGGGTTAAACTGACGTTAGCCCGGGTTTAGCTGAGGTTAGCGCAGGTTAACTCGGGTTTAGCCCGGGTTTCGCTGAGCAGCTGTCAGTCCGGACGTTCAGCCACATTCTCACATGATCCTGCTTATCAATAACAGATCAATAAGCTAAACTCGGAGCTAACTGCTAACTCCGTTTAAACTCACAGTCGGGCAGCTAAGCTACATGCTAACAGCTAGCAGCGTCAGCTTCCCGCTCGCTAATAAAACTACAAACAGAGTTTGTGAGTGCAGAAGAAGAAGAAGAAGAAGAAGAACTTACTGTTCAGCTTATAAACCTCATATCAGAGTGTTAGCCTGCGGGCTAATCAGGCTAATCAGCTTCTGCCTGCTGCTCTCAACACTTCCGGCTTCTCTTCTTCTTCTGTGGTTCTGACTCCAGTGACGCAATGCTGCCGCCTGCTGGTCTTTGTAGTTTATGGATCTCCGTGTTTAAACTGTCAGGAAATATAAAATATTATTTTATTACATTTTCATATTTGAATCTGTGTCACACCTGTAGCCTAGGAATAAAAGATTGATTGATTGATCATATCAGTATATTAATTCTGCCGCAACACTTCCTCCTCGAGGATCAATAAAGTTTGATCTGATATTATTGGATGATAATCCTAAAGATACCTGAAGGACTGGGCACGTGACGTCACAGGTCACCTGATGCTGCGCAGGAAGCTTTTACACTGATCGATATCAAATAATATTGATTATTTAATGCACCTCTGATTGTATTAAACTGCTGTCCTGTTTCATCCTTTCTTCTCATAATAAACTCGCCGTGTGGCGCATGCGCACTTCGCGTCCATTATCCAGCGCAGCATCACAGTATCAAAACACCAGAAGTCACCGGATATTACACGTTTTTCCCTTCATAATAAAAGCGACGCTTTAAGAAAAAACAAAAACGCACAGAGAAGAAATCAACCGTTAAAATATAATTATTTATAAAATATTTCACTGATTTAAATTCAAGGTGTCAATAACATTAAAGTTATTATGTTTATTATTATTGATTATTCCCCGTAATGCAACTGACGTCATTTATTTGATGTTTCATGTTTAAATATTTGGGGTCTCGTGGGGTCTTTTATTGTGAAATCAGCCGCCGGGGTCACGTGTTGCGGTGTGCGGCTTGACAGCAGGTCAGCGGAGGAGAGAAAGGAGGAATGAATCATCAGGAGGAGGCTGACTGATGAGCTGACCTGAGACCCGCCGCAGTCTCTGCCTCCGGTCCCGCCGGGTCAGTCCGGTTCCGTTCTCTTCTGGATCTGCTCATCCTGGTGTGAATGATGCCGGATCAGATCTCAGTGTGTGAGTTCCTGTCGGAGACCACCGAGGACTACAACTCCCCCACCACGTCCAGCTTCAGCACCCGGCTGCAGAGCTGCAGGAACACCGTCAGCATCCTGGAGGAGGTAGGACCCCCCCCCCCCCCTCTCCGGTACCGGAGCTCCCGGTGACCAGCAGAGAAAACAAACTCTGAACTCCGCTGACATCCATTAATTTAATATTTAATGGTTTATTAATGGTTTCATCAGCGACTCTGTGCAGAAACACAAAGAGAATCAGAAGTCCGTAACTCAGTCCGTCTCTGCAGTTCAGCACAGAGAGATGTTTTATTTCAATAATATCTAATAACTAATGATTGATTAGCTGCTCTCTACCGCCCTCTGCTGCTCCCTGACTGCCTCTGCTGCTCCCTGACTGTCTCTGCTGCTCCCTGACTGTCTCTGCTGCTCCCTGACTGTCTCTGCTGCTCCCTACCTGCTCTCTGCTGCTCCCTACCTGCCCTCTGCTGCTCCCTGACTGCCTCTGCTGCTCCCTGACTGTCTCTGCTGCTCCCTGACTGTCTCTGCTGCTCCCTACCTGCTCTCTGCTGCTCCCTACCTGCCCTCTGCTGCTCCCTGACTGCCTCTGCTGCTCCCTGACTGTCTCTGCTGCTCCCTGACTGCCCTCTGCTGCTCCCGGACTGCCCTCTGCTGCTCCCTGACTGTCTCTGCTGCCCCCTGACTGTCTCTGCTGCTCCCTACCTGCTCTCTGCTGCTCCCTGACTGTCTCTGCTGCTCCCTGACTGTCTCTGCTGCTCCCTACCTGCTCTCTGCTGCTCCCTACCTGCCCTCTGCTGCTCCCTGACTGCCTCTGCTGCTCCCTGACTGTCTCTGCTGCTCCCTGACTGCCCTCTGCTGCTCCCGGACTGCCCTCTGCTGCTCCCTGACTGTCTCTGCTGCCCCCTGACTGTCTCTGCTGCTCCCTACCTGCTCTCTGCTGCTCCCTACCTGCCCTCTGCTGCTCCCTACCTGCCCTCTGCTGCTCCCTGACTGTCTCTGCTGCCCCCTGACTGTCTCTGCTGCTCCCTACCTGCTCTCTGCTGCTCCCTGACAGTCTCTGCTGCTCCCTGACTGTCTCTGCTGCTCCCTACCTGCCCTCTGCTGCTCCCTGACAGTCTCTGCTGCTCCCTGACTGTCTCTGCTGCTCCCTGACTGTCTCTGCTGCTCCCTGACTGTCTCTGCTGCTCCCTCTTTATTGATTATTGATTAGATTGATTGAGGAGTGTGTTATTGATCAGGACTCTGTGTGTCCTCTCAGGTTCTGGATCAGGATCGTTCAGCGCTGCAGAAAGTGAAGAAGTCGGTGAAATCCATCTGCAGCTCAGGACAAGGTGACGTCTGCTTCTCTCTGACACCAGGCTGCAGTGTAACTGTGATGCTCATGTTGTTGTTGTTGTTGTTGTTGTTGTTGTTGTTGTTGTTGTTGTTGGAGCAGAGCATGCTGGGAACCAGGACAGCTTCAGTCAGGCTCTGGAGAGACTGGGAGGAAATAACTCTGAACTGGGAACCGCCTTCGTTAAGTTCTCCTGCCTCGTTAAAGAGCTGGCTGATCTGCTGAAGAACCTGGTGAGTCAGCTGTCTCACACCTGCCAATCAATCAATCAGTCAATCAATCAATCAATCAATCAGTCAGTCAATCAGTCAGTCAGTTATCAGCTGAGTTAACTGCATCTTCTCTTCAGCTGCAGAGTCTGAGTCATAACGTGGTTTTCACTCTGGATTCGCTGTTAAAAGGAGATCTGAAGGGAGTCAAAGGAGTGAGTCTGTTTACATTTATACTTTATATTATATTATTATTATTTATCTTTTTATTTATTATTATATTACAGTTAATGTTATTTTAATCAGTCTGAGAGGTTTAAATCTGCTTTTACAGTCTTACTGAACTCTTTGTTTTTATGTTGACTTTTTTAGTTTATAATTCAGATGTTTCAGATGAAACCTGATTGATTTATTTTGTTTCTATCAGGATCTGAAGAAACCCTTCGATAAAGCCTGGAAGGACTACGAGACCAAACTGTGAGTCTGATGTTTATCTTCTTATTTCCATGTTTATATATTTGTATATTTGAACCATTTATCATATTTCAGTCAGAAGCCTCTCTGTTTTCTGATCTTATAAATAAACTACAGCATTTCCTGCACCTTTCACATTAAAAGTCTTCCAGCCTTCCTTCCTTTTATTGTGAGTCATTTTAATGTGAAACATCTGAGCAGGAAGTGTTGAGTTTATACAAAACATTACCTGCAGCTAACGCTAACGCTAACAGAGACATTAATGATGAATAATAGAGGATCTATGATAGAACCCTGAGGAACACCAACACTCATGTTTCTGTCTCAGGTCTCATTAGATCAGACTGGACGTCTTACCTGGCGACAGGTGGACAGGTGTTCTGACGGCGTGTTTGTGTTTTTCAGCACAAAGATCGAGAAGGAGAAGCGAGAACACGCCAAACAACACGGGATGATCCGCACCGAAATCACCGGAGCGGAGGTCGCTGAAGAGATGGAGAAAGAGAGGCGGCTGTTCCAGCTGCAGATGTGTGAGGTACCTGAAACGCCGCCTGCAGGCTGCACGGCGCCGCCTGCTGTGACATCACTAGTCCCTGTAGTGAGCAGTGTGATTGACAGCTGTGTGTTTGTGTCCAACAGTATCTGATCAAAGTCAACGAGATCAAAGTGAAGAAGGGAGTGGACCTGCTGCAGAACCTCATCAAGTATTATCACGCACAGTGCAAGTAAGCCGCCGACCGCAGCACGCTTCACATCCACGCTTCACATCCACGCTTCACATCCACGCTTCACATCCACACTTCACATCCACGCTTCACATCCACATCCACGCTTCACATCCACGCTTCACATCCACGCTTCACATCCACGCTTCACATCCACATCCACGCTTCACATCCACATCCACACTTCATATCCACGCTTCACATCCACATCCACGCTTCACATACACGCTTCATATCCACGCTTCATATCCACGCTTCACATCCACATCCACGCTTCACATCCACGCTTCATATCCACGCTTCACATCCACGCTTCACATCCACGCTTCACATCCACATCCACGCTTCACATCCACGCTTCACATCCACGCTTCACATCCACGCTTCACATCCACATCCACGCTTCACATCCACATCCACACTTCATATCCACGCTTCACATCCACATCCACGCTTCACATACACGCTTCATATCCACGCTTCATATCCACGCTTCACATCCACATCCACGCTTCATATCCACGCTTCATATTCACGCTTCACATCCACGCTTCATATCCACGCTTCATATCCACGCTTCACATCCACGCTTCACATCCACGCTTCACATCCACGCTTCATATCCACGCTTCACATCCACGCTTCACATCCACGCTTCACATCCACGCTTCACATCCACATACACGCTGCACATCCACGCTTCACATCCACATCCACGCTTCACATCCACGCTTCATATCCACGCTGCACATCCACGCTTCACATCCACGCTTCACATCCACGCTTCACATCCACGCTTCATATCCACGCTGCACATCCACGCTTCACATCCACGCTTCACATCCACGCTTCACATCCACATCCACGCTTCATATCCACGCTTCATATCCACGCTTCACATCCACGCTTCACATCCACATCCACGCTTCACATCCACATCCACGCTTCATATCCACGCTTCACATCCACATCCACACTTCACATCCACGCTTCATATCCACGCTTCATATCCACGCTTCACATCCACATCCTCGCTTCACATCCACGCTTCATATCCACGCTGCACATCCACGCTTCACATCCACGCTTCACATCCACATCCACGCTTCACATCCACGCTTCACATCCACGCTTCATATCCACGCTTCACATCCACGCTTCACATCCACGCTTCATATCCACGCTTCACATCCACGCTTCACATCCACGCTTCACATCCACGCTTCATATCCACGCTTCACATCCACGCTTCACATCCACGCTTCATATCCACGCTTCACATCCACGCTTCATATCCACGCTTCATATCCACGCTGCACATCCACGCTTCACATCCACATCCTCGCTTCACATCCACGCTTCACATCCACATCCACGCTTCACATCCACGCTTCATATCCACGCTTCACATCCACGCTGCACATCCACGCTTCACATCCACGCTTCACATCCATGCTTCACATCCACGCTTCACATCCACGCTTCACATCCACGCTTCACATCCACGCTGCTTCGCTTCACTTCGTTTGGTTCTGACTGAACTTCCTGTTCCGTCTTCTCAGTTTCTTTCAGGACGGTTTGAAAACAGCCGACAAGCTGAAGCAGTACATCGAGAAACTGGCAGCCGACCTGTACAACGTAAGATCTGTTAGCGTCTGCTCAGTGAGAGGACAGGTGAGAGGACAGGTGAGCGGACAGGTGAGCGGACAGGTGAGAGGACAGGTGAGCGGACAGGTGAGCGGACAGGTGAGAGGACAGGTGAGCGGACAGGTGAGCGGACAGGTGAGCGGACAGGTGAGAGGACAGGTGAGCGGACAGGTGAGAGGACAGGTGAGAGGACAGGTGAGCGGACAGGTGAGAGGACAGGTGAGCGGACAGGTGAGAGGACAGGTGACAGGACAGGTGAGCGGACAGGTGAGAGGACAGGTGAGAGGACAGGTGAGCGGACAGGTGAGGGGACAGGTGACAGGACAGGTTAGCGGACAGGTGAGCGGACAGGTGAGAGGACAGGTGAGCGGACAGGTGAGAGGACAGGTGAGCGGACAGGTGAGAGGACAGGTGAGCGGACAGGTGAGAGGACAGGTGACAGGACAGGTTAGCGGACAGGTGAGCGGACAGGTGAGAGGACAGGTGAGCGGACAGGTGAGAGGACAGGTGAGCGGACAGGTGAGAGGACAGGTGAGCGGACAGGTGAGAGGACAGGTGACAGGACAGGTGAGCGGACAGGTGAGAGGACAGGTGAGAGGACAGGTGAGCGGACAGGTGAGGGGACAGGTGAGGGGACAGGTGAGCGGACAGGTGAGAGGACAGGTGAGCGGACAGGTGAGGGGACAGGTGAGGGGACAGGTGAGAGGACAGGTGAGCGGACAGGTGAGAGGACAGGTTAGAGGACAGGTGAGCGGACAGGTGAGGGGACAGGTGAGGGGACAGGTGAGCGGACAGGTGAGAGGACAGGTGAGCGGACAGGTGAGGGGACAGGTGAGGGGACAGGTGAGAGGACAGGTGACAGGACAGGTTAGCGGACAGGTGAGCGGACAGGTGAGAGGACAGGTGAAAGGACAGGTGTGACCTCTGCTGTCTCCACAGATCAAACAGAGTCAGGATGAGGAGAAGAAGCAGCTGACGGCTCTCAGAGATCTCATCAAGAACTCCTTACAGCTGGACCAGAGAGAGGTACCACACCTGAACACAGGGGCCAGAGGGTGGGCGGGGTCTGACTGAGAGGGTGGGCGGGGTCTGACTGAGAGGGTGGGCGGGGTCTGATAGGATGTGGGTGGGGTTTTACTGAGAAGGTGGACGGGGTCTGATATGATGTGGGTGGGGTTTTACTGAGAGGGTGGGCGGGGCCAGAGGGTGGGCGGGGTCTGACTGAGAGGGTGGGCGGGGTCTGATAGGATGTGGGTGGGGTTTTACTGAGAAGGTGGACGGGGTCTGATATGATGTGGGTGGGGTTTTACTGAGAGGGTGGGCGGGGCCAGAGGGTGGGCGGGGTCTGACTGAGAGGGTGGGCGGGGTCTGATAGGATGTGGGTGGGGTTTTACTGAGAAGGTGGGCGGGGTCTGACAGGTATCTGATAGATAACTTGAACTTTGTGTCTCTCTTCCTCCTGCTGTCTGTGACTGAAGTCCAGGAGAGTAAGTCTGGAAACATCATCTCACTTTATCATCTTTTTATTTACATAAAGTTTTTGTCTGTGTGTTTATATACACATGTATGCTGTATATATCTGCTGTATATATCTGCTGTATGTGTGATTGTGTGTCAGGACTCTCAGAGTAAGCAGAGCGGTTACAGTATGCACCAGCTGCAGGGCAACAAGGAGTTTGGCAGTGAGAAGAAAGGATACCTGCTGAAGAAAAGTGACGGGTACGGCACTGTTTCATCCACCTGTCCAGGTGTAAACAAGCCTTCTGATTGGTGGATTTCTGCTGTTTCTCTGCTTGGTGTTTGTTTCCTCTTTGGAAATGTTTCACTCTGTTTCCTCTCCGTCAGACTCAGGAAGGTCTGGCAGCGACGGAAATGTTCAGTGAAGAGCGGCTTCCTCACCATCTCACACGCTACAGTAAGCACTACGTCTCCCATCATGCACTGCTCAGGTCAGCGGGGCGATGAACTTGTCAGCAGAATTCATTTAACATGTAGATGATTCAGTGAAAACAGCAGAGGACCCAGCACGGAGCCCTGTGGAGCTCCACAGACAGAACAGGAGATGCTAGATGTTCTTCTGTGAGGTCATGATCTAAAAGTTCAGCTTTGTTTTTAGTTT
>CM055849.1:32484120-32501620 GCA_029490765.1 Euthynnus affinis
ACTCACCTGTACCTCACCTGTACCTCACCTGTAACTCACCTGTACCTCACCTGTAACTCACCTGTCCGTCTGTCTGTCCTGACCAATCGGCAGCTGCCAAATGACTCCCAGGCCTGCAGTCAGTGATGGTCTGATGGTAGCCGTCATGTCGCAATATTTCACTGAGTTTAATGTTACAAGATTATGATGCCTGCCATGTTAGCACAGTTTAGCTAGAGTCCTGTAGAGTCCTCTAGAGTCCACTAGAGTCCACTAGAGTCCACTAGAGTCCTCTAGAGTCCACTATAGTCCACTAGAGTCCACTAGAGTCCTCTAGAGTCCTCTAGGGTCCACTATAGTCCACTAGAGTCCGCTAGAGTCCTCTAGAGTCCATTAGGGTCCACTAGGGTCCACTAGAGTCCTCTAGGGTCCACTATAGTCCACTAGGGTCCACTAGAGTCCACTAGGGTCCACTAGGGTCCACTAGAGTCCACTATAGTCCACTAGAGTCCACTATAGTCCACTAGGGTCCACTAGAGTCCACTATAGTCCACTAGAGTCCACTATAGTCCACTAGGGTCCACTAGAGTCCTCTAGGGTCCACTATAGTCCACTAGGGTCCACTAGAGTCCACTAGGGTCCACTAGAGTCCTCCTGAGCATGTGTGGAACACGTCGTCCGCCCCAGAAGGTCGTTTAAACCCGTCCGTGGCGTCCGCAGCTACCATGTCATTTATACTCCTGCTCAGGAGTTCCTCGGTCATTCCTCGCCAAGGTCAACCTGTGATACCACCAGCGCCCCTGACACCAGAGCAGGGTTAGGGTTAGCCATGAAACCCGCCGTGCTCTTCCATCCCAGAGATCCTGGGTCATGGGGGGGTTTGGAGACCCTGGCAGGAGTTTTTGGATCACAGAGACTCAGGAACCGTCCACCCAGATGTTGGAGTGATTCTCAGAGTGGCTCTCTGTCTTTGCTTTTATTTTACAGAGTAAGTTTCCTGTCGGCTCTTCGCTTCTCTCACTTTACATTTTCTCTTCCCGCCTTCCCGTCAGGTCGCCAGGAACGTTGGGAACTCTAGTTTTAATGAGATCCTGGAGGCCAGCCTGCCGTCTCCGTCCCTGAAGCCGTCGGCCTCCAGTAACATGTGAGTGTCTGTGGACGGAAATTCATACTCAACATGTTGTAACTTTTATTTAACGTGTAAGCGTGCTGCTGTCTGTAGGACGGCGAGGAAGGAGTTCATCAACGCCAAGTACATCGAGCGGAAGTTCGTCAAGCGCACCGTCGCCGCGGCAACCAGCCGGCTAGAGGAAGTGTACGAGGCGGTGCGGTCCCGAGACCTGCTGGCAGTTATCCAGCTGCACGCCGAGGGGGTGGAGCTTCTGCAGCCACTGCCTGAACCAGGCAAGGTGGGTTGGACGTTGTGGTTCCAGAGATCTGCAAGGAGAGTTTGGAAGGTTGTTTAGTTTGAGTCCTGTAGGAAACTCCAGGGCTGCAGCAGGTTCTAGTCATCCAGGAGGTCCAAACGTCTCACAGTGCTTAATATCTGCTGATGGTCCCTGAGGAGGCTGCAGGGATCCTAGAAGGGAATGTAAGGGTCTGTCCTGGGGATTCAGGGATCACTGTTGAGTCCCCAGGAGTTTTTAAGAAGGTTCTCAGGTATTTAGAGGGTTTCATGTCTCCTGTCAGAGTTCCAGTGGTTTAAAGACGTTCCAGGAGGACTTACGTTGGTTCCTGAGTCTCTGAAGCAGTTTCAGAATGTTTTATTAGATCCAGTGGAAATATCTGGGATATGTTGGGAATCTGATGCTCCAGAAAGATGTTCTGAGTCCTTCAGGAGAGGTTCTGGGAAGGTCTCTGAGGATAAGGGATGGGTGGAGGTCTGAGTCTCTGAGTCTCTGAAGGTTTGACTTGATATTTCTTGTTTCACCGTGTTTGCTGTTGTGTGTTCAGGAGGCTGGAGAGACGGTGCTGCATCACTGTGTTCGGACATCTGATCAGTCCTCCCTGCACCTGGTCGACTTCCTGGTCCAGAACAGGTCAGAAACACCACGACACACGACGGACCGGTACCACCGACTCTGATTAGAACCATAACCAACATGTAGCGGTTAACAGTACTGAAACTGAGCTATAATCCCAGTGACACATTGGAACTGTGAAACAATGAAGACAACATGACGTTCTGTACTGGTCTCTGTGGTTCACTGTGTGTGTGTGTGTGTGTGTGTGTGTGTGTGTGTGTGTGTGTGTGTGTGTGTCCTCAGTGGGAACCTGGACGGACAGACTGATGGAGGAAACACCGCTCTGCATTACTGCTGTCTGTACAACAAACCTCAGTGTGTCAAACTGCTGCTGAGAGGGAAACCTGACATCCACCTCTGTAAGGACAGCACACTCTACGCTAGGCTAACACAAGCTAGGCTAACACAAGCTAGGCTAACACAAGCTAGGCTAACACAAGCTATACAAAACTCTTAGCTTAGCTTAGCACAAAGACTGTAACACAAAGACACTTTCCAACATCTTCAGTGTCAGATGTTCTACATCATCGTGTCCTGTGTCTTCTCAGCCAATCAGAGCGGAGAGACGGCGCTGGACATCGCCCGCAGACTGAAGAACACTCAGTGTGAAGAATCGGTAGGAACCAGAACCAGAACCAGAACATGTCATTTGTTTGTTGAGATGATCTGTGGTTCGACCAATAGAGAAGCAGATAATAGCGGGGTGGGCGGAGCCTGTGCTGTATGAAGGCGGAGTTAACGTCTGCTCTCTGCCTGCAGCTGGCGGAGGCCGTGACCGGCAGGTTCAACCCTCACGTTCATGTGGAATACGACTGGAACCTCCGACTGGACGAACTGGACGAGAGCGACGACGAACTGGACGACAAGGTAACACCGACCGAACCAAACCGGTCCTCCAGAGACCCGATCCTCCGGAGACCCGATCCTCCGGAGACCCGATCCTCAGGAGACCCGATCCTCCGGAGAACCGATCCTCCGGAGAACCGATCCTCCGGAGACCCGATCAGCTGCTTTTTGAAATATTGATGATCCGTCAGATTCTTCCATCCTGTCACCTTCAAGTTGCCTTGATTGATCTTCTGATCCTCCTCCTCTTCCTCCTCCTCCTCCTCTTCCTCCTCTTCCTCCTCTTCCTCCTCCTCCTCCTCCTCCTCCTGCAGCCCAGTCCGGTGAAGAAGGAGCGCTCTCTTCGTCCTCAGAGTTTCTGTCCGTCCTCCAGTGTTTCCTCTCAGGAGAAGCTCTCCCTGCCGGCCTTCGCTCCCTCCCACAGGGGCCAGCGTCTCTCCTACGGGGCGTTTGCTAACCCGGTCTACAGCACCTCCTCCGACACTCCTCCGTCCCCGGGGCCCGACCCCACGGGACCTTCGTCAGCCGTCAGGGGCCAAGGGAAAGGTAGGAGGCCCCTGTGACATAGACTAGTGGTTTTTAAACAAGGAGACCTCTCACCAGGATTTTGGGGTGGTCCAGAAAGCCTTAAGGGGGAACCAGGGGTAGAAGGTAGTCCAGAAAGCCTTAAGGGGGAACCAGGGGTAGAAGGTGGTCCAGAAAGCCTTAAGGGGGAACCAGGGGTAGAAGGTAGTCCAGAAAGCCTTAAGGGGGAACCAGGGGTAGAAGGTAGTTGAGAAGTCCTTCAGAGGGACCACATGTTAATGGAGGTCGTCCACAGAGTCTTGGGGGAGGTTTTGATGGGATCGGTCAAAATGTGCCGAAGCTTCTTCTGTTAGTTCTTTGTCGTTGTTGATGATGTTCACTGCCTCCCTCAGGCCCTGCTGCCGGACCGCCCACCTCCCTCCCCCTCACCTCCCAGAGCAGTGGGGGAGGAGGCAGCTCCACCCTTAAGAAGAGACCCCCTCCCCCCCCACCTGGACACAAGCGCACCCTGTCCGACCCCCCCAGCCCGGTCCTGCAGGGACCTCCAGGTAAAGGTAGGACCGCTGCAGCTGCTGTAACACTAACCCTCATCCAGCTGTGGAGCCCTGATGGACGTCTACTGTTCACACAGGTGGTGAGATGACCCCACCCGCCCGGAAACAGGACCTCACCTGCCAACAAGTTTGAAGGAATCCAGCAGCAGCCGAGGTACGATCCTCCAGCAGGATGGAGAGGAGAGGGGAGCCCAGTGCATCATGGGAAGTTCCCCAGCAGTCTAGGCCTATAGCAGCATAACTAAGAACAGTCTAGGCCTATAGCAGCATAACTAAGGGCAGTCTAGGCCTATAGCAGCATAACTAAGGACAGTCTAGGCCTATAGCAGCATAACTAAGGGCAGTCTAGGCCTATAGCAGCATAACTAAGGGCAGTCTAGGCCTATAGCAACATAACTAAGGGCAGTCTAGGCCTATAGCAGCATAACTAAGGGCTGATCCAAGGCCAGCCTGGTCAGACCTAACTATAAGCTTTATCAAAGAGGAAAGTTTTAAGCCTACTCTTAAACATAGAGAGGGTGTCTGCCCCTCGGACCGAATCTGGGAGATGGTTCCACAAGAGAGGAGCCTGATAGCTGAAGGCTCTGCCTCCCATTCTACTTTTAAATACTGTAGGAACCACCAGTAAACCTGCATACTGGGAGACCAGTGCTCTAGTGGGATTATATGGTACTATGAGTTCTTTCAGATAAGATGGTGTCTGACCATTAAGAGCTTTGTAGGTAAGAAGAAGGATTTTAAATTCTATTCTGGATTTTACTGGAAGCCAATGCAGTGAAGCTAAGATGGGGGAAATATGATCTCTTTTCTTAGTTTTAGTCAGAACAGGAGCAGCTGCATTCTGGACCAGCTGCAGAGTCTTTATAGACCTGTTAGGGCAGCCTGATAATAATGAGTTACAAGAATCAGCCTAGAAGTAACAAATGTGGATTATTGTTTCTGCATCTTGTTGAGAAAGGATGTGTCTGATTTTAGTGATATTACGAAGGTGAAAAACGATGAAATCCTTGAAATGAGTAAATGTAAAGATGACCTTTGACCTCTTTGACCTTCTCCAGTACGACCTCCAGTAACACCAAGTCCATGCTGGGACCCAGAGTTCTGCCCAAACTCCCTCAGAAAGGTGAGACGGTGCCTGGCTGAACTCCTGCGTATCACTGCCTCCAGAAAACTGAACAAACCTTTTATCAGTTTCACTAAATTACAGAAACTTTCCTGCATAAACGTTCAAACCAGCAGCTGCTTGTGTTTTGGACCAATCGTGGCGTTTGGTGTTCAGGTGGAAGACGGACGAATCACCTGCCGACAAACATGACGCCATAGACGAGCAAAGCTATTCCCAAACATTCCCAAACATTCCCAAACGTTCCCAAACATTCCCAAACGTTCCAGATGTGATTCAGGGAGCTGATGTTCTGCCTCAAACATCAAACTAGATGTTCATGTTGATGATTTATTTTAACAACATTATTGATGATTTTATCTGCTGAAATATGATCAGAACCTTTACATTTTATTATCTTCTATCATGATGAAACAGCAGTGGAACAAAACGAGTCTGATGGGTCTCACACACGTCTCTGCTTCAGTATCTGTGATCATCAGAGAATCATCACATCGACTCTTCATCAGCTCAAAATAAATCACTTTGCCTTCAGTTTGTCTCCACTGACAGAAAAATAAAACTTTCTGAGAACATTTTTGGCCTCAATAATCACAAACAACGCTGCAGAATCTGTGCAGGGAGATAATAATAATAATAATAATGATAATAATAATAATAATAATAATGTAAATAACTTTACTTTACTTTAAAAGTAAATAAAGTGTTTGTTAGTAATGATGACATCACTGCGTCTCTGCTTGTTGTTGTTGTTTTGTCTCAGTGGCTCTGAGGAAGATCGACACCATCCACCTGCCGTCTGGAGACAAACCTCCCGACCTGCTGCACAGACCTTCCTCCTCCTCCTCCTCGCCCTCGCCCTCCTCGCAGCCCGACCTCCAGAAGTCTCCTCCCTTCATCGACGCCTCCCCCAAAGCCGTCCTCACGCCGCTGGCTGAGAAGCCTCCTCTGTCTGAACTCCCCCCCGAAGCCCCTCCTCAAAGACCTGCCGCCCAAACCGCCGCTCTGCGACCGGCCCGGCCCCGCCCCCGCCGCCATGGAGACGCCGCATGGGCGCCAAGACGGCGGCGGAGAGCCAGCCGTCCGCCCAGCAGGGGGAGGAGTCACCTCGACCGGCGGCTGAAGACGGCGATGAGTCGGCGGCGGCGGTGGAGATGCCCGTCCCGCTGCCGAGGAAAATCAACTCTGTGAGCGTTTCAGTTTTAATTAAAATAAAAGATGTTTTGAGTCAAACATTCAGAAAGTTAATAGATGTTTAATTTCAGACTGCGAGTCGTCAGGGAAACGTAACACAGCTGCTGTGGGCGGAGACACAAAATGAAGGACAGTGCCTCCGACCAATCAGCAGCGAGCCTCGTCACTAGATTAGAGGCTGTCGTGGTTTCTGATTCGTCGTCGTGTTTTTTGGCACTTCAGGGCCTCCGTAGTCTGAACGTTTGATATTTAGTCTCCAGTTTAAAACTCTTCTTCTTCCATCAAGCTGCGTCTCACTGCGCCTTTAATGATGTCATCTTATTGATTATTGATAACATGAGATGATGTCGTCATCAATAACGTTTGTTCTGTGATCCATTGATTATGTATTTAATGAGATTTTAATGTAATTTTTAATTAACAGATCAATTAAAGCTTTCAACCATGAAGAGAACTTTAATAATAGAATAAAATCTGTGAATGGATCCTTTAACCTGTTTGATATGTTTAATAAATATAATAAATATAATTTAATCCTCTGTAACACAAATAAACTCATTAATGTTTCATCGTTTACAGTTAATGTGAAATTAAAATCAGCTGCTGAAGTTCAGACGTTTTAGTAAAGAGATGTTTGGATTGTTTGTTCCTGTTGTTGTTGTTGTTGTTTGTTTAGAAGCAGCTCTGATGTTTGTTTGTTTTCAGGTGAAGAGTAAAATCAAACGAGTGAAAACGATCTACGACTGTCAGGCCGACAACGAGGACGAGCTGACCTTCACCGAGGGAGAGGTCATCATCGTCACCGGGGAGGAAGACCAGGAGTGGTGGGTGAGTACCGCCCACCTTCATCAGCTTCATCACTGTGACTGAAGCAGTGTGGAGGTCACATGATCTGCTCCTGCAGCAGCTGATAATCAGCTCATTAAACTTTTATTAAGAGTTTTAAAACATTTTATTTTGTACTTTCAGAATAAAACGTTCAGAACTTCAGTAAACTCTATATGTTCAATCATTTGGCCCTTAATGAATTTTCCTTCCATGCAGACATAAAAAATATTTCAAATGAACTTAACGATTAGTCAATTAATCATTTAGTTGATAATCAATAATCATTTTATTTGTTTGTTTTGCTGCTTTTATCTCAGATGTGATTAATTAACTTTTCTTTGTCGTCTATAAACCGAATATCTTCAAAATAAAACATTAAAGACCTTTAACAGACATTCTGACTATTTTTTATGTTTCATAGACAAATGACTGATTGATTGATTGATTGATTGATTGATTGATTGACTGATTGATTGATTGATTGATTGATTGGATAATGATCTGTGTGACGTCTGGCGTTTGACAGATCGGACACATCGAGGGCCAGCCGGACAGGAAAGGCGTCTTCCCCATGTCCTTCGTTCACATCCTCTCTGATTGACAGCTGGAGAGACGAGTGTGAGGCCGCCGCCCACCAGGACAAGCCCCGCCCACATACCAAGTCCCGCCCACCAGGACAAGCCCCGCCCACCCGCAGAGCTCAGGCAGGTGACTGTGGGCGGAGTCAGTCTGCGAGTGACCAGCTGCTGACCGACAGGAAGCCGCCGAGTCCTCTCTGAAAATAAACAGACTTTCATTATTCTGCCTAACAGTGTTACCGTAGCAACCCAGCATGCAGGCGTGGCCTCGCCATAGCAACGGAATCTGCAGAGAAGGAAAAAGAGGCTCCGCCCATCTGTGACAGGTAAACACACCTGTGTAAACGCTCAGAAGCACAAGAGAAGAAGAAAAAGCACAACAAGAATCAGTCTGTTGATATAAAGCACATAAACACACTCACCTGTCCTCACCTGTCCTCACCTGACATCACCTGTCCTCACCTGTCCTCACCTGTCCTCTGCTCACCTGTCCTCACCTGTCCTCTGCTCACCTGTCCTCACCTGTCCTCACCTGACATCACCTGACATCACCTGATCTCACCTGACCTCACCTGTCCTCACCTGACATCACCTGTCCTCACCTGTCCTCACCTGTCCTCACCTGTCCTCACCTGTCCTCTGCTCACCTGTCCTCACCTGTCCTCACCTGTCCTCTACTCACCTGTCCTCACCTGTCCTCACCTGTCCTCACCTGACATCACCTGTCCTCACCTGACATCACCTGTCCTCACCTGACATCACCTGTCCTCACCTGTCCTCACCTGTCCTCACCTGACCTCACCTGACCTCACCTGTCCTCTACTCACCTGTCCTCACCTGTCCTCTACTTCACAGAAAGTTCCAGGTGAGTGTTGATGGAGTTCAGTTTTCCTTCTCTTCAGATTCCTCAAACTCTCAAACTGTGTCAGGCCTCCGTTAGTCTACCTGTCTGCACACCTGTCACCTGTCTGTAGCTGCACACCTGTCTGTAGCTGCACACCTGTCACCTGTCTGTAGCTGCACACCTGTCTGTAGCCACACACCTGTCTGTAGCTGCACACCTGTCTGTAGCTGCACACCTGTCTGTAGCCACACACCTGTCTGTAGCTGCACACCTGTGCTGTGACATCACAGCCGTGACGTCACAGCTGTGATGTCACTCGTCAAAAAAACATAAAAACATAAAAACATAAACGTCCTCCTGCTCAACATGAAACTGAATCCTTTTTACCTAAAAATCAATCAGTCCTTTATTGATAATGACGTCATTTAATGAACGTAAACATGAATATGTTAAAGGTTTATTGAACATGTAGAACAGGAAGAGGTTCAGAATAACACCAGCTTTCATTTATTTAAAGGTTCCTGCAGATCAAATCACATAAAATATGTTTGTTCATTTACAAATAACAAAGACTTCATTTATCATCCATTTAAAGTTCTTTTACTCTTTCAAATGTTTTAAACTGTGAAGTTAATCCATTAAAACCCTTTTAATATATAATAACCCATTATTTATTAATTGATTTTCACTCTTTATAAAACCTTAATTCACACAGAAAAAAATATTTCATATTAATTTATAAATGAAGGAAAAGTCTTCATGGAGGATTCATTTTATTTAAGAGTTTGTTTAATATTAAACATCATCAGTGAGAAAAACACATTATAACAAATAAACTGTAAATCTGCTGCAGTGGAAACGTCATGAATGAATCTGATATTAACTGCATGTTCATATATTCATATATTCATATATCTTCATTTAGCTTCATATTAACAACAGTTGCAGTTCAGCAGCTTCATGTAAACGTCCAGTATGATTATAAAGTCTGACTTTAATAATATTCACATCTTTTATTCAAACAGACCATTTAAAGGTTTTAACAATAACTTTATTTACAGCAGCTTCAAGACAAAGTTATAAAATACTTTACAGTAAAAACAGGAAGTGAAAAATAAATAAAATACAGAATATAGAAAATAAAAAACATTAAAGTTACACAAATTAGTGTCAGAAGACAAAAATGAGTTTTAAGAAGAGATTTAAGACTGGAAACTGTTAGCCTAGCTTAGCATAAAGACTGGAAGCAGAGGGAAACTGTTAGCCTAGCTTAGCATAAAGACTGGAAGCAGAGGGAAACTGTTAGCCTAGCTTAGCATAAAGACTGGAGGCAGAGGGAAACTGTTAGCCTAGCTTAGCATAAAGACTGGAAGCAGAGGGAAACTGTTAGCCTAGCTTAGCATAAAGACTGGAAGCAGAGGGAAACTGTTAGCCTAGCTTAGCATAAAGACTGGAAGCAGAGAGAAACTGTTAGCCTAGCTTAGCATAAAGACTGGAGGCAGAGGGAAACTGTTAGCCTAGCTTAGCATAAATACTGGAAGTAGAGGGAATGTTTGTAAACGTCTGAGCGCTCCGGCTCATGTCATGATGTGTGTAGATTATTTAGCTAGCATGCATGGCTACAAAAACTGTGAAACCCTGTAATTAACCCGTCAGAGCTGCATTTATTCCGTTTTATAGGACAAAATAATCAACAAGCAGCAGCCTTACAGTCTATCCTCAATAAGAAGGTGTGTTTCATTCAAGCTTTCATTTCAGGAGCCACCGTTTGTTTGCTAATGTAGCCTAAAGCTAAGCTAACATGATGAAAGCTAACATGCTGCTACTAACGGACAGAATGGAAGTTAAATACGTTAGCTTAGCGTAGCTCAGTCGCAGTAGTTATTATTTAGCTTCAGGCAGCTAACTGGACATTAAGATTCACTGTCGAACAGAAAACTTCACAACTGAGTGAAGTTATTATTTTATTATTATTATTATTTTATTATTATTATTATTTTATTATTATTATTATTTTATTAAGTTTCAGAAACACATCCTGCTTCAGTTATAACTGAACCTTCACTGATGATGTTAGCTATAAATGTGAAACCACTTCCTGCTGACTCATCCCAGCTAGCATGGTGGCTAACCAACGCGTTAGCTAGTGCTAGTTAACTTAAATGCAACCTCTGATAAAGTTGACATAATTAGTGATTGTGTTTCTGTGAACTGATTATTGTAAACAGTAAAACGTCGACGCCGAGACGAAACAATGAAACTTGAATCTTTGTGTTTGTGTGAAGAACAAACTGAAGTTTTACTGTGAAAATGATTAAAGACAAATTATTCTCTGTGTCTGAATCATCATGTGAACTTTGTCTTTTTTAAAGCAGTATGTGTTAGCTTAGCTTAGCATAAAGACTGGAAGTGGAGGGAAAGTGCTAGCTTAGCTTAGCATAAAGACGAAGCAGAGGGAAAGTGCTAGCTTAGCTTGTTTCCTGTAATGATCAGCGTGTCTGGTTTGTGTTGAAAGTGTGAAACAGAGCTCACGATGACAGATGTGAGAAATAAATCTGTTGATCTTTGTTTTATAATCTTAACGTCTCTTCGGTCTCGTGCTGAAACATACTGATGATGAATGTTACGTTTGTTTATGTGTATTTATTGAGAAGAAAACAACAAACATGTTATTAAAATGTTGATAAAGATGTTTGTCGATCAATTTAACACGTTTTTATCAACGTTCATTCCCCGACCCCTGACCTCAACCCTGACCCCTGACCCTAACCCTGACCCTGACCCCTGACCCTAACCCTAACCCTAACCCCGACCCCTGACCCTGACCCCGACCCTAACCCTGACCCCTGACCCTGACCCTAACCCCGACCCCTGACCCCTGACCCTGTCCCTAACCCTAACCCCGACCTCGACCTCGACCCTGACCCCTGACCCTGACTCAGTAATACAGATGTGGAGTCGTTAGCAGCTGATTTTAAACTCTTTATGAGCTTTATTGATCTGTTGCTGTGACGTTAAACAGGAAACAACATGGTTTATATTTACTAGCAGCTACAGAGCGTCTCAGTGGATCTACGGTGGCCTCTGAGGGCCAAACACACACACACACTGATGTTTGTGTGTTTTGTCACTTTGTAGCTGAAAATAAAAACATCCTGTAACATCCAAACCAGCAGGAGGCGGCAGTGAGATGGAGGAGGAACCCGGGGGGCCAAACTGTCCCCATCACTCACACACACACACTCACACACACACACACACACTCACACACACTCTGGGGGCCCGGGGCCTCGCTGGGATCCTGGTCATCACATTCAGTTTGGGAGAAAGTTCAAATCAAAGAAGAAGAAAAAAATAAGTCTGTTGATTCTGTAGAAAATGTATTTTATTTATAACACACACACACACACACACACACACACACACACACACCTGTGGAGTTCCCCTGAGGGCAGGTGTATTGATCAGGTTGATGTATTGATAGATCAGTGTGATTGGACCAGACTTCCTGGCTCTCTGTGGGAGGGGACCGGTGACTCCGGGATCTCAGACCCGGCAGACGGTGTGTTCTCGGCGGGGCAGATGCCATGTGGATGCGGGCTGCTGTCCTGCAGGATGCGGGTTCACCGCCGTCTCCGAGCCGCCGAGGAGCACCGCGGGGCCGGGGAGGGAGCCCCGCAGCTGCCGGCAGACCTGACGACACCGCCGGGAACCAGCTGGTCCTGCAGCCGCTCTCCCGCGTCCCCCTGGCCGGCTGCAGGGTCCCCGGGCCCCGGTCTGTCTCCCTGTCGGTTCAGCATCTGGACCCGGACCAGGTGAAAGTCATGAGGGGAGATTTACAGCAAAGGACGCTGCTGCCGTTCATTATTCCTACATACTGACTGAATTCTTGTGTCAGACACAAACAATAAAATATTATTCCTACATGTAAACTCATTTTTCAGCGGGTTTGGCTCGTGTTTTAGCCGCTGTCTCTGGTTTCATCCTCCGCCTTTGTCCTCATGTTTTCCCCCGGAGTTCCTCCCCCTGCGGCGCTGGGCGGAGTTTCATACCGGACTAGACGCTCCTTTTGTCGGATCCGTTTCGACCTGACTCCCCGGGGTTTACGGCCGAAAAAAACACACTTTGAAAGTCCCGAAATAATCCAAACGAGCACGGTGGTGTGCAGTAATAACCCGGGTTTCTGCCTGAATCAAAAGGTAAGTAGTAAGTTGTGATTTTAAGCAGATTTCTGGGGTTTTCTGGTCGTTTGTCCCCGAGTCTCCCGAACATTCATGGCGGCTTCGCAGTGAAGGCTTATGGGGCAGCAGCAAGTCATCCAACCCGCTCAGCACCGAAATCACCACATTCAGCAGTTTCTGGCAGTTTAATTATTAACACCAGACCAACATTTTGCATTTTAATCTCATTATTTTCACAACAATGACAAATGGCGACGAATTTTATCATTTAAGCAGTTTTGCTAAATAATGCGATTATCTGCTACACGTGTCAGATAGTTGTTGGTTCGTGTTTCAAACATGTCTTTTTACATGTTTCGTGTTTTTATTTAGAAGTTTATCTCGCACTTTACACATTTAACCAAAAATGGTGAACGTTAGCTTGTGTGTGGAGCAGCTCTGTGCCAGCGGAAGCTACGTGGTGACTCCTGCCGGAGGACGGACGCCATTACCGGGGCAGCTGGAGCCTGACGGCCCGCTGGCTGCAGCTCACGTCCCGCTGCACGCAACACGCCTCCGTCCAGACTCCGCTCACTAAAACACGGTTTACCGTCTGCGGCGGCGGAGCGGCAGCCGTTCACCGTGCTGAACATTAACCAGTAGTCTCATTACAGTGTCGGATGTTTGGGTCATTTCGGCAGGTAAACAGTCCACCAAGCAACACTTTAATTCCATGAAAGCCTGAAATATTTATTTATATCTGTCCGCAGCTCTCTACCGCCTCCGCGGATTATTCTGGGAGAAGCAAATGAAATGCAGCCAGTTATTAAACTTGTGATTAGTAGTGAAGGAAAATGTTTTGGATGTTTGCCGAACTGAAAACTCAGAAACTGTTTGAGAAACTAAAACATCTTCATGACCTCTGTCAGCAGATTAAAACACGATTTAGCTTAAATTTACACTTTTTTAAAGGGAGTTTGGCTGAAACATCGAGTCCAGTCTGTTAAAGTCTCAACAGTCACTGAGAGTTATAAATAAAAAGTTTAACGTGTTTACAGCAGAACGAAGCACCGACACACCGCTGACCTTTGACCCGCTGTTTGACCTTGTCAGCGGCCGCAGAGGGGTTAGACAAGGGGGAGGACGGGGGGGAGAGAGGGGGGGTGGGGGGGGGGGAGGACAGGGACACAGACAGTCTGGGAGAGAGGGGGAGGACAGGGGGAGGACAGGCAGGGAGAGAGGGGGAGGACAAGGGGGGGAGGACAGCCCGGGAGAGAGGGGGAGAGAGGGGGGAGGACAAGGGGGGGAGAGAGGGGGAGGACAGGGGGGGAGGACAAGGGGGAGGACAGGGGTGGAGGACAGCCCGGGAGAGAGGGGGAGGACGGGGGGAGGACAAGGGGGAGGACAGGGGGGAGGGGGGGGGGGGGGGGAGGACAGGGACACAGACAGTCTGGGAGAGAGGGGGAGGACAGCCCGGGAGAGAGGGGGAGGACGGGGGAAGAGAGGGGGGAGGACAAGGGGGGGAGGACAGCCCAGGAGAGAGGGGGAGGAGGGGGGGGGGGGGCAGGCAGGGAGAGAGGGGGAGGACAGTCAGGAAGAGAGGGGGGGTGGGGGGGGGAGGACAGCCCAGGAGAGAGGGGGAGGACGGGGGGGAGGAATGTTTTTTGTTTGTTCTGAAGAAACTGACAGTTTATGAACCAAATGATTTATTGATTAACTGAAGAAATACTAGTCTGATTAATATATAATGTAATGTAATGTAATATAATATAATATAATTATAAATATAACAACTGCAGTAAAAGTACTAATACTCCATTACAAGTAAAAGTACAGAAGTACTATGAGCCTGATGTAGTTAAAGTATAGCATTGTTAGCTGTTCTAGTTGAACTTTATTGACATTTGGTGACTGCAGTTTGTCAGAGATCAGCTGTGCTTCTCTGGCCTCAGCTCTGAAGTCCAACCCCTCCCATCTGAGAGAGCTGGATCTGAGTGGAAACAAGCTGCAGGATTCAGGAGTGAAGCTGCTGTGTGCATGTTACTGTTGTAGCTGCTGGAGGTGGAGCTAGTTTACACTACTTTATATACAGTTAGCTAGTTTAGTCCACTGGTTCCCAACCTAGGGGTCGGGGCCCTCCAAAGGGTCAGCTGTTACTCAGTTTGTTTCAATCAATATTTTCTTTCTAAATGTTCTGAAACCCAAAATATTCAGTTTATAAAGGTCCTGATTATTGATAAATTGATTATTAATGTATGTGTGTGTGTGTGTGTGTGTGTGTGTGTGGAGGAGGAGGAGGAGGCGGAGTCAGCTCCGTCAGTCGCTGCATGATGAACGGCAGCAGCAGCGTCTCTGTGGCTCAAAGCGCCAGAATCAAACGAGAGCCAGGTAACGCACTATACACACACACACACACACACACACACACACACACACTCACACACACACATATATATATATATATATGTGTGTGTGTATATATTCATGTGTATATATATATTATATAGATGAGTGGAGTAAGGAGGACTGTATATATATAACTGTATATATATAACTGTATATATATATATATATTATATAGATGAGTGGAGTAAGGAGGACTGTATATATATAACTGTATATATATATATTATATAGATGAGTGGAGTAAGGAGGACTGTATATATATAACTGTATATATATATTATATATAGATGAGTGGAGTAAGGAGGACTGTATATATATATTATATAGATGAGTGGAGTAAGGAGGACTGTATATATATAACTGTATATATATATATATTATATAGATGAGTGGAGTAAGGAGGACTGTATATATATAACTGTATATATATATATTATATAGATGAGTGGAGTAAGGAGGACTGTATATATATATTATATAGATGAGCGGAGTAAGGAGGACTGTATATATATATATTATATAGATGAGTGGAGTAAGGAGGACTGTATATATATATTATATAGATGAGCGGAGTAAGGAGGACTGTATATATATAACTGTATATATATATATTATATAGATGAGTGGAGTAAGGAGGACTGTATATATATATTATATAGATGAGTGGAGTAAGGAGGACTGTATATATATAACTGTATATATATAACTGTATATATATATATATATATTATATAGATGAGTGGAGTAAGGAGGACTGTATATATATAACTGTATATATATATATATATTATATAGATGAGTGGAGTAAGGAGGACTGTATATATATATATAACTGTATATATATATATTATATAGATGAGTGGAGTAAGGAGGACTGTATATATATATTATATAGATGAGCGGAGTAAGGAGGACTGTATATATATATATTATATATATTATATAGATGAGTGGAGTAAGGAGGACTGTATATATATATATTATATAGATGAGTGGAGTAAGGAGGACTGTATATATATATATTATATAGATGAGTGGAGTAAGGAGGACTGTATATATATATATTATATAGATGAGTGGAGTAAGGAGGACTGTATATATATAACTGTATATATATATATATTATATAGATGAGTGGAGTAAGGAGGACTGTATATATATATATTATATAGATGAGTGGAGTAAGGAGGACTGTATATATATATATTATATAGATGAGTGGAGTAAGGAGGACTGTATATATATAACTGTATATATATATATTATATAGATGAGTGGAGTAAGGAGGACTGTGTATATATATATTATATATATTATATAGATGAGTGGAGTAAGGAGGACTGTATATATATAACTGTATATATATATATTATATAGATGAGTGGAGTAAGGAGGACTGTGTATATATATATTATATATATTATATAGATGAGTGGAGTAAGGAGGACTGTATATATATAACTGTATATATATATATATATATATTATATAGATGAGTGGAGTAAGGAGGACTGTATATATATATATATTATATAGATGAGTGGAGTAAGGAGGACTGTATATATATATATTATATAGATGAGTGGAGTAAGGACTGTATATATATAACTGTATATATTATATAGATGAGTGGAGTAAGGAGGACTGTATATATATATATATTATATAGATGAGTGGAGTAAGGAGGACTGTCTGACTCTGCTGGAGAGGATTCGTGGTTTGCTGCCGGATGGAGACGGGATGAAATATAAAACCACTGAGTCGCACTTCGACTGGGAGAAAGTTTGTTTCGGCAGCTTCAGCGGAGAGATGTGTCGGCAGAAATGGCAGAAAGTCTCATCAGAGGTAACGAGCCGCCGTGACCTCTGACCTTCATCTAAATAACCACTTCCTGTTGTGGAGTATCACTCTGACTGTTTGTGCTTCAGGTGCGGAAGTACAGAACGATGACGGAGCTCATCGTGGACGCCATCGAGTTCGTCAAGAACCCGTATAAAGGCAAGAAGCTGAAGGTGAGTTTGGTTTGATCAGCTGACGGCAGGATGGCGGTTTCTGTCATGTGACCACAGAACAGCGGCCATCTTGTTCTGTTGTTTGGAGTCCGTCTCTTTCCTGTGGAGCATGATGATGAATTCATCTTCAGTAGAGTTTAGTTGTTGCTAACGCCCCTCTGCTAAGCCCCGCCCACACAAAGCCCCGCCCACACAGAGAAAGCAGAGAAGCAGCCAGACGGCGAATCAAACGACAGTAAAACCCAGTAGAGACGGTTTTTATTTCTTTTGAGTTTTAAGTCACATTTTAAAGATAAACCAATAAACCAGATGAAGGATCAGAACCAGGAGCAGCTCCCATGATGCCTTGCTGCTTCAGGCCGCCATCACACTGACCTTTGACCTCTGTGTTGTAACAGACTCACCCAGATTTCCCCAAGAAGCCTCT
>CM055849.1:32506620-32524120 GCA_029490765.1 Euthynnus affinis
TCCGCCGCGGCGCCGAAGGAGAGACGAGACGGGAAGAAGGCGGCGAAGCTTCCAGAGACGCCGAAGACGGCCGAAGAGATGTGGCAGCACAGCGTGATCGGAGATTACCTCGCCAAGTACAGGGTGAGTTCACCACGTCACCTGACTGCTTCCTGTCAACCCTCTGCATGTCATGTGACTGCTTCCTGTCATGTGACTGCTTCCTGTCATGTGACTGCTTCCTGTCATGTGACCCTCAGAGCGACCGCAGGAAGGCTCAGCAGGCGATGGAAGCCGCCTGGAAGTCGATGGAGAAGAAGGAGAAGATTCCGTGGATCAAGAAGGCGGCGGAGGACCAGAAACGCTACGAGGTTCAGTACCAGCCCCTCCCCCCCACTGACTAGCCCCTCCCCCACTGACTAGCCCCTCCCCCCACTGACTAGCCCCTCCCCCACTAACTAGCCCCTCCCCCACTGACTAGCCCCTCCCCCACTGACTAGCCCCTCCCCCCACTGACTAGCCCCTCCCCCCCACTGACTAGCCCCTCCCCCACTGACTAGCCCCTCCCCCCCACTGACTAGCCCCTCCCCCCCACTGACTAGCCCCTCCCCCCACTGACTAGCCCCTCCCCCACTGACTAACCCCTCTATAACCCTAACCCCTCCCCCATTCCCTCCTCCTGCTGACTCCTCCCCTCTCCTCCCTCCTCCTGCTGACTCCTCCTCCCCTCTCCTCCCCTCTCCTCCCTCCTCCTGCTGACTCCTCCCCTCTCCTCCCTCCTCCTGCTGACTCCTCCTCCCCTCTCCTCCCCTCTCCTCCCTCCTCCTGCTGACTCCTCCTCCCTCCTCCTGCTGACTCCTCCTCCCCTCTCCTCCCTCCTCCTGCTGACTCCTCCTCCCCTCTCCTCCCTCCTCCTGCTGACTCCTCCCCTCTCCTCCCTCCTCCTGCTGACTCCTCCCCTCTCCTCCCTCCTCCTGCTGACTCCTCCTCTCTTCTCTCTCCTCCCTCCTCCTGCTGACTCCTCCCCTCTCCTCCCTCCTCCTGCTGACTCCTCCTCTCTTCTCTCTCCTCCCTCCTCCTGCTGACTCCTCCTCCCCTCTCCTCCCTCCTCCTGCTGACTCCTCCCTCCTCCTGCTGACTCCTCCCCTCTCCTCCCTCCTCCTGCTGACTCCTCCTCCCCTCTCCTCCCTCCTCCTGCTGACTCCTCCTCCCCTCTCCTCCCTCCTCCTGCTGACTCCTCCCTCCTCCTGCTGACTCCTCCCCTCTCCTCCCTCCTCCTGCTGACTCCTCCTCCCCTCTCCTCCCTCCTCCTGCTGACTCCTCCCCTCTCCTCCCTCCTCCTGCTGACTCCTCCTCCTCCTCCCTCCTCCTGCTGACTCCTCCCCTCTCCTCCCTCCTCCTGCTGACTCCTCCCCTCTCCTCCCTCCTCCTGCTGACTCCTCCTCCCCTCTCCTCCCTCCTCCTGCTGACTCCTCCTCCCCTCTCCTCCCTCCTCCTGCTGACTCCTCCTCCCTCCTCCTGCAGAGGGAGCTGGTGGAGATGAGGGCGCCGCCGGCAGCTCAGAGTCAGAGGAAACCGAAGTTTGATGGCGAGCCGAAGAAACCTCCCGTGTGAGTGTGACGCAGCAGATGTTTGTTTCTTTATTATTAAAACACTTCGATAATAAATTTAAACCTTAAACGCTCAAAAACTTAAAAAAACTTGTAAAATGTAAAAATAACCCTTAAAGTGCCAAAATGTGCTCTCTAGCGCCACCTATGTAACTAAAATGGCCGCCACGGCCTGCAGGAATGTCGTAGAGAGATCAAACCAAAACTCAATTATTTGTCTCATCAAGACCTACAAATCACACACTGACACCCCTGACCTACATCCAACAGGAAGTCTGCAACCAGCCTTTCAAAATAAGACTTTTCCCCAATTTTGCCCCCTGAACAAACACTATCTCCTCCGAGGGCGTTAATGGTATCAGCTTCATACTTTAACACATGACTGATGACACTGTGCTGAACAAACGTTGTTAAAAACTTTGTAATAACTCGAACGGTTTATATTTTATAAGCCCTGAAAGTTGCAGCGCCACATCACCCTTACAATGTAAACCAATGAGGAGGCAATCTGAAGCTTCTGACGTCTAAACTATCAGTCTGACCACTTTAAACCTGCATCAATGGATTCACCATGAAATTTAATACTAAAATATGATTTTAATGTCAGATTTGGTCAAAGTCATGAGATTTATGAAGATATTTCAGCAGGAGAGTTCTCTGAACAGAAAGGGGGGTCTGAATGCAGCTCATGTTTGTAGGATCCAGCAGAAAGGTCTAAATACAAACAGCACGTTATATACAAACAGCACGTTATATACAAACAGCACGTTATATACAAACAGTACATTATGTGTGTTACTGTTTTACTTCCTGTTCATTTCAAACTTAAAGCTGTTATGAAAGCACCCCTAAATAAGCCCCTCCCCCTGCCGGTGTCGCCCAATAGGAGCGGGTATCAGATGTTCTCCCAGGAGCTGCTGACCAACGGCGAGCTGAACCACTTCAGCCTGAAGGAGCGCATGGTGGAGATCGGCAAGCGGTGGCACAAACTGACCCAGAGCCAGAAGGACAAGTACAAGAAGCTGGTGGAGGAGCAGCAGGTGGAGTACAAGGCCGAGCTGGAGGCCTGGGTCAAGGTACGCTGTCGCCACGGCAACTGCCCATCACAGGAAGTCACGTCTGGACAAATTCATTCAGTTCCTGAGCTTTCAGCTGCATCACATGGTCTTCAGCTGTAATGTTAATGTCTGCCTTTGAGTGTCGGTCTGACTGTTTGTTCCTCCTCTTCCTCAGTCTCTGTCTCCTCAGGACCGAGCCGTCTACAAAGAGTTCTCCACCACGGTGAGTCCTCACACCACCTGATCAACCCTCAGAGATTAGACCGCTCTGTTTGATGGATCGTTTATAATAGTTTTATTATACATATTAGCTTAATGCTAGTGATTTAGCATCAAACAACAAAGCTAACGTAGCTAACCTTACATCAGCTAACAGACACTTGATGCTAACGAAACATTGACATGGTTGCGTTATTATGGATCCCGCTCTGATTGGCTAACCCCGATACCTGAACCTGACCAATCCAAACAACCAAGGCAGCAAGTACTAGTAGTAACAGAACTAAACACAGAGCTAGCATGACATCAGAGCTAGCATGACATCAGAGCTAGCATGACGAGTCATCAGAAATTTGAATTGTTTTACTTGAAGAGAAAAAGATTTCAATAATAATTCTGACTTTTAGAGGAGACACCTGAACGTCACGAGACCATTTACTGTGTTTAAGCTAACGCTACGTTAGCATAGCGTTAGCTCAGCGCTTGCTGTCCTCTGACACGCTGACAGTGAAACTGGGTGTTTGTGTTTGGCAGAAACGTCGCAGCACCACTAAAGCTCGCAGCAGCCCGGGAGCGAAAGTCCGAGTGACGGCGAAGAGCAAGGCGGGAGGCTCGAGAGCCGCCACGCCGGGGGTCGCCGTCAGCAAGAGGGCGATGGCGTACCGAGCCAAGGTAACACGATCAATAACACACGATCAATAACACACGATCAATAACACACGATCAATAACACACTGTGGGACATTCTGAGGAAAAATAAATAAATCATAACGTTTATTAAATAATAAATAAATATTTAGTGGAATTTTTTAAAGCATTTCTCAACATTTTAATTGATTAGTTTTAAATGTTTTCAGTTCTTTTTATTCAGTTTTTGAACGAGTGACGTTTGTCTGAGAGAGCTGCTGTGATTGGTCGGTTATTGTTTGTATTTGTGTTAAACCCTCGGTACGGTCTGTCAGGCTGTGTTAAACCCTCGGTATGGTCTGTCAGGGTGTGTTAAACCCTCGGCACGGTCTGTCAGGCTGTGTGTTAAACCCTCAGTACGGTCTGTCAGGCTGTGTTAAACCCTCAGTACGGTCTGTCAGGCTGTGTTAAACCCTCAGTACGGTCTGTCAGGGTGTGTATTAAACCCTCGGTACGGTCTGTCAGACTGTGTTAAACCCTCGGTACGGTCTGTCAGGCTGTGTTAAACCCTCGGCACGGTCTGTCAGGGTGTGTATTAAACCCTCGGTACGGTCTGTCAGACTGTGTTAAACCCTCGGTACGGTCTGTCAGGCTGTGTGTTACAGTGTGTGTCCGTCTTGCAGCAGGACATGTCCGACTCAGACGAGGAGGAGGAGAAGAGCGACTCGTCCGACTCTGATGAAGACGATGAGACGTCAGGAAGCAGCGACAGCGACGACGACGACGATGACGAGGTGAAAACAAAAACAAAAACAGGAACTTCATGTTGCTCGACTCTGATTGGTGCTCAGAAGTTTGTGACATCACAACAGAAATCTGTCATTAAACAATAAAACAAAGGTTTAGATTAATTAGTTATTAATTAGTTATTGATGATCAGCAGCTTTTATGTAAATTGTGTTTCTTTTGTTTTATTGATTAGCCTGAAACTTTATTGATGATGTAATCGTTGTTGTTTTCCTCAGAATGACGATGAAGACGACGAAGACGAAGACGATGAAGATCAGTCGTCCTCAGAAGAATCCAGTGACTCGGACTCGGACTAGCTCCGCCCACTCCCCCCTCATTGGAGAGGACAGGCTGTGCAGGCCACGCCTCCTCACATGCCAATCATCCCGGCGGACCAATGAGAAGCGGTGACGTCACGCTGCCGGGACGCTGGCCCCGCCCACCTCCCCCTCTGAAGGGGGCGGAGCCTGACGGAGCATTTTGTTACCCGTGTGTTTGTTTTTGTTTTTTATGGAGTGTTTGTTGGTTTTTATCAGACGGACGTTTCAGACGGGCGGAGACGGCGAGATGTTTTCTTTTTTCCTGAGTGGGGGCGGGGTTTGTACAGAGTATGACAGGCAGGGGAGGGGCGGGGCCTATTGGTTGTCTTAGTTACAGCTGAGGGAGGAGTCAGTGTTCAGTCCTCCAATCAGCTGCCTGCCTGAGAAAATTATTAAAAAATAAATGCACTTTTTCTCATTTCTGTCTCCGAGTTCATTATGTGACCGCCGTGACGTCATCCCTGTGATGTCATCATGACATCCACATGGAAATATCAGAAAAATCTATTTGCAGTGAAATCAATGAGTTTGATAGAAAAATAAATTACAAAACAAAGTTTAAATTATTTATTTTTATTTTAAACTGAAGAATCGATGTTTAACGAGTTTAAAGTTTCTGCTTGTTTAACTTTAATTAATGAAAACATGAATAATTATAAATATAATTTAATGATGTTCAAAAAGATTTTTAACAAGTTTTCTGTTTGAATTAAAAGTTTAAGTTTAAAAATAAGAAAATGAATGTTTTATCTCACAGGTTCAAATAATAATAATATAAATAATATTTCAGGAGTGATTGTTTAGGTGTTTGTGTTCAGGTTGGTTTAGTTTTTATTATATTTGGGTTTATATGAAGTTTATAAACAAAAACTAAAATACAAAAATATAAACTGACTGAACTCTTCTTCTACTGTTTAAATACCTGCAGATAAACACACACACCTGTCTCACCTGCCAGCGAGGTGATGACATCATAATAACGACACTCAGACTTGTTGTTTGTTTTTGTTTTATAGACATTTTGAATTAATAGATTTATAGAATATAAACAAACATCCGTCAGTCCGTCACCTGATACACAAATAAATAATCTGACCTTTGACCCCCCGACAGTAAATCACCGGCTCTTCCTGCTTTGGCACACACACACACACACACGCGTGCTGCGTTACCGTGGTAACACACACCTCCGCTCCCGCCGTACAGTCGTGCGCACACACAGAACTACATTACCCATCAGCCCCTGCTCTCCCCACAGTCTGATTTTATAAAACGCTGGCAGTCCCACACATGCATCATCATCATCATCATCGTTTCCACGGTTACCAAACATTATAAAAAGGGACCCCCCCCCCCCCCACACAAACAAAAGATATAATCAGTTTGTTCATCCACACAGCGACCAATCAGATCACACCTTAAAGGACCAATCCGCTGCTCTCTGATGACATCACAGATCACCCACCAGCACACCTGACCAGCTTAGATCACATGACCTGATGACATCACAGCTGTGTTCAGACTAAAATAACGACATTAAACTGAACGTTATTATTTAATTTGTTTAGTTAAAGCTGAGAAGAAGAAGCTCATGTGAAAGCTGGTGGATGATCTGGAGAGGAAGCAGTAAGGAGGCCCTTTAAAGAGCTGGACCGCCTGATGGGAGTCGACCCAAACATCAATGTTCTGATCGATTAATGATTCACAAAACGTCACAAAACTCAAAACGAACCAACAAAAACTAAAAAGTTCCATTTGTGACAGAAAAGAATCGAATCCAGTAAAACAAACAGAAGATTCATGTTCAGGTAGAAAACCGCTGACCTCTGACCCCTGACCTCTGACCCTGACCAGGACTCACACTACCAACCCAACCCAGCCATGACATCTCACACACACACACACACACACACACACACACACACACACACACACACACACACACACAGAGCGTCATAGTGGGACGTCCAGCAGCTTCTTGTGCAGGTACTGCTTCACTTCTTCGATGCCGTTCAGCTTCTCCAGCTCGTGGTACGGCAGCTGGGAGGGGACAAAACACAGCTGTTAGCCTAGCTTAGCACAAACACTGGAGGCAGAGGGAAACTGTTAGCCTAGCTTAGCACAAACACTGGAGGCAGAGGGAAACTGTTAGCCTAGCTTAGCACAAACACTGGAGGCAGAGGGAAACTGTTAGCCTAGCTTAGCACAAACACTGGAGGCAGAGGGAAACTGTTAGCCTAGCTTAGCACAAACACTGGAGGCAGAGGGAAACTGTTAGCCTAGCTTAGCACAAACACTGGAGGCAGAGGGAAACTGTTAGCCTAGCTTAGCACAAACACTGGAGGCAGAGGGAAACTGTTAGCCTAGCTTAGCACAAACACTGGAGGCAGAGGGAAACTGAGTAGTGAGTTGTGTCAGCTGACCTGCAGGATTATGTATCCCAGCAGCCTCAGGTGGCGGTCCCTCATGGCTCGAGAACCCACCAGAACCTCGGAGTTGTGGCAGTAATGCCACTTGTCATTGACGGACATGATGACCCTGCAGAGACCAGACACAGTTAGAGACCGCTTCCTCATTATGGGATGTCCTGAGAACCTGGTCTGACCAGGTTTACTGAGGCTCGGGTGGACTGACCTCCTGATCTGTCTCTGGTCTGTTGGGGGGTTGTCGGGGTCCGGCCGGTCGGGGGGGTGGAGCTGCGGCGGCGGCGAGGGCCTCCTGTCGGCCCCGGACCCCTCAGGGTACGTCACGCCCTCATAGAACCCCGGCAGCTCGCAGTCCGCCCCCTGGCCCGCAGGGGCCCCCGCCCCCCCTTCGTCCTCCAGGATCTTCCCAATGGAGAACTGGAAGAGTGAGTCCGGGGCGGCGGCCCCTGCAGGCCCCGGGGCCCCAGGCGGCGCCAGGCTGTCAGAGGGGGGGCTGCTGAGCGTGGAGCTGTCCTGGCTCTCCAGCGAGTGCTCCTTGGCCAGACCGGAGTAGTACTCTGTGGCGGGGACGTAGTAGGGCCCGTAATCCAAGGGGCCGCCATTAGCCCCGGGCCGAGGGGCCCCCGAGGTGACTGCGGCCCCCGGCGTGCTGCGGATGTGGTGGGGCAGGAAGGACCTGGGCTCCATGGCGCCGCCCGGCTGCAGCGGGGGCTCGCCGCCTTCCTCCAGCGCCACAAACGGAGAGAACTTCTGGAACTCTGAGGTCACAGCGACCACGCCGTCGGCCGGCTTGGACGCCACGGCGACGCAGGACGGAGGAACGATGCTGAGGGCCAAACCGGCGCCGGGCCGCACCGGCAGAACCCGACCAGAGGAGTCCATCCACAGCACGAAGTCTGGAATCGACAGACGGTTATAAAGACTGCAGCGCTTCATACTGTAGTACCTGGTTAGTGTTTACAGGTTAGTGTTTACGGGTTAGTGTTTCCAGGTTAGTGTTTACAGGTTAGTGTTTACGGGTTAGTGTTTACAGGATAGTGTTTACAGTACCAGGTTAGTGTTTACAGGTTAGTGTTTACGGGTTAGTGTTTACGGGATAGTGTTTACAGGTTAGTGTTTACAGGTTAGTGTTTACGGGATAGTGTTTACAGGTTAGTGTTTACAGGTTAGTGTTTACAGGTTAGTGTTTATGGGTTAGTGTTTACAGGATAGTGTTTACAGTACCAGGTTAGTGTTTACGGGTTAGTGTTTACAGGATAGTGTTTACAGTACCAGGTTAGTGTTTACAGGTTAGTGTTTACAGGTTAGTGTTTACGGGTTAGTGTTTACGGGATAGTGTTTACAGGTTAGTGTTTACAGGTTAGTGTTTACGGGATAGTGTTTACAGGTTAGTGTTTACAGGTTAGTGTTTACAGGTTAGTGTTTATGGGTTAGTGTTTACAGGATAGTGTTTACAGTACCAGGTTAGTGTTTACGGGTTAGTGTTTACAGGATAGTGTTTACAGTACCAGGTTAGTGTTTACGGGTTAGTGTTTACGGGTTAGTGTTTACGGGTTAGTGTTTACGGGTTAGTGTTTACGGGTTAGTGTTTACGGGATAGTGTTTACAGGTTAGTGTTTACGGGTTAGTGTTTACGGGTTAGTGTTTACGGGTTAGTGTTTACGGGTTAGTGTTTACGGGATAGTGTTTACGGGATAGTGTTTACGGGTTAGTGTTTACGGGTTAGTGTTTACGGGTTAGTGTTTACGGGATAGTGTTTACAGGTTAGTGTTTACAGGTTAGAGTTTACAGGTTAGTGTTTACAGGTTAGTGTTTACAGGTTAGTGTTTACGGGATAGTGTTTACAGGTTAGTGTTTACAGGTTAGTGTTTACAGGTTAGTGTTTATGGGTTAGTGTTTACAGGTTAGTGTTTATGGGTTAGTGTTTACAGTACCAGGTTAGTGTTTACAGTACCAGGTTAGTGTTTAAAGTACCAGGTTAGTGTTTACAGTACCAGGTTAGTGTTTACAGTACCAGGTTAGTGTTTACAGGTTAGTGTTTACGGGATAGTGTTTACAGGTTAGTGTTTACAGGTTAGTGTTTACAGGTTAGTGTTTACGGGTTAGTGTTTACAGGATAGTGTTTACAGGATAGTGTTTACGGGTTAGTGTTTACAGGTTAGTGTTTACAGGATAGTGTTTACAGTACCTGGTTAGTGTTTACAGGTTAGTGTTTACGGGTTAGTGTTTACAGTACCTGGTTAGTGTTTACAGGTTAGTGTTTACAGGATAGCGTTTACGGGTTAGTGTTTACAGGTTAGTGTTTACAGGTTAGTGTTTACAGGATAGTGTTTACGGGTTAGTGTTTATGGGTTAGTGTTTACAGGATAGTGTTTACAGGTTAGTGTTTACAGGTTAGTGTTTACAGGATAGTGTTTACAGTACCTGGTTAGTGTTTACAGGTTAGTGTTTACGGGTTAGTGTTTACGGGATAGTGTTTACGGGTTAGTGTTTACGGGTTAGAGTTTACGGGTTAGTGTTTACGGGTTAGTGTTTACGGGTTAGAGTTTACGGGATAGTGTTTACGGGTTAGAGTTTACGGGATAGTGTTTACGGGATAGTGTTTACAGGTTAGTGTTTACGGGATAGTGTTTACGGGATAGTGTTTACGGGATAGTGTTTACGGGATAGAGTTTACGGGATAGTGTTTACGGGATAGTGTTTACGGGTTAGTGTTTACGGGTTAGTGTTTACGGGATAGTGTTTACGGGTTAGTGTTTACGGGATAGTGTTTACGGGTTAGTGTTTACGGGATAGTGTTTACGGGATAGAGTTTACGGGTTAGTGTTTACGGGTTAGAGTTTACGGGATAGTGTTTACGGGTTAGTGTTTACGGGTTAGAGTTTACGGGATAGTGTTTACGGGATAGTGTTTACGGGTTAGAGTTTACGGGATAGTGTTTACGGGATAGTGTTTACGGGTTAGTGTTTACGGGTTAGTGTTTACGGGTTAGCGTTTACAGTACCAGGTTAGTGTTTACGGGTTAGTGTTTACGGGATAGTGTTTACGGGTTAGCGTTTACGGGTTAGCGTTTACGGGTTAGCGTTTACGGGATAGCGTTTACGGGATAGCGTTTACGGGTTAGTGTTTACGGGTTAGTGTTTACGGGTTAGCGTTTACAGGTTAGCGTTTACAGTACCAGGTTAGTGTTTACGGGTTAGTGTTTACGGGATAGTGTTTACGGGTTAGCGTTTACGGGTTAGCGTTTACGGGTTAGCGTTTACGGGATAGCGTTTACGGGATAGCGTTTACGGGTTAGCGTTTACGGGTTAGCGTTTACAGGATAGCGTTTACAGGTTAGCGTTTACAGGTTAGCGTTTACAGGTTAGGGTTTACAGGTTAGCGTTTACAGGTTAGGGTTTACAGTACCTGTGTAGTATCCCGGAGCCAGAACTTCATCTTGTTTGTAGTTTTGTTCTCCGACCAGCTGTCGCAGAGCCTCAGCCACCAGACCTTTATAACTGACAGGAAACACCAGAACCAGTTAGAACCAGTTAGATGACTCAGAACCACTCAGAACCAGTCAGAACCAGAACCAGTCAGAACCACTCAGAACCAGTCAGAACCAGAACCAGTCAGAACCACTCAGAACCACCCAGAACCACTCAGAACCATTCAGATCCAGTTGGAACCAGTCAGAACCAGTTAGATGACTCAGAACCAGTCAGAACCAGTCAGAACCAGAACCAGTCAGAACAATTCAGATCCAGTTAGAACCAGTCAGAACCATTCAGATCCAGTTGGAACCAGTCAGAACCACTCAGAACCAGTCAGAACCAGAACCAGTCAGAACCATTCAGATCCAGTTGGAACCAGTCAGAACCGGTTAGAACCATTCAGATCCAGTTGGAACCAGTCAGAACCACTCAGAACCAGAACCAGTCAGAACCAGTCAGAACCAGAACGAGTCAGAACCATTCAGATCCAGTCAGAACCAGTTAAAACCAGTCAGAACCATTCAGATCCAGTTGGAACCAGTCAGAACCACTCAGAACCAGAACCAGTCAGATCCAGTCAGATCCAGTCAGAACCAGTTAGAACCAGTCAGAACCAGTTAGAACCAGTCAGATCCAGTCAGATCCAGTTAGAACCAGTCAGATCCAGTCAGAACTAGTTAGATCCAGTTAGAACCAGTCAGAACCATTCAGATCCAGTCAGAACTAGTTAGGACCAGTCAGAACCAGTTAGAACCAGTCAGATCCAGTCAGATCCAGTTAGAACCAGTCAGATCCAGTCAGATCCAGTTTGAACCAGTCAGACCAGTCATGACTAAGCAGTAACACCAGTTGCAGCGGGCCTGGAGGACCCATCAGAACTGGGTCGGGGTGTTACCTGTACTTGCGGTTGACCTCGTCGGCGGTCAGCGCGTGGTCGAACATCAGCACCTTGTGGGCGTCCTGCAGGCGCGGGCCGGTGTACTCGCGGTACTCCAGCTCCACGGCGGCGTCCAGCAGCGACAGGTAGCGGCGGACGATCAGTGCATACGGACTGTCTGCGGGACAACAGGAAGCAGTTAGAGCCACAGAGAGGCGCCCGGCCGACACAGCGGGCGGTAACGGATCAGTGCTGACGGGTCGGTACTGACTGGTGACGTTGCTGATGAAGGCGGAGGAGAAGACGCGGTGCAGCACCAGACCCGGGAAGTGGCCCAGCTGGAACAGGGACATCAGGATGTTGACGGTGGCGAGCGGCGAGCTGAGTGCCTTCAGCTCCACCACTTCCTCCAGCCGGGAGAAGAACTGCTGCTCACCAGACGGACGGTAACTCATCCTGCTGAACGGGAACACCAGCTTCTGGATCACCTGAGGACAGACACACCTGCTCACACCAGGACCAGGACTACACTGCACCAGGACTACACTGTAGGACCAGGACTACACTGCACCAGGACTACACTGCACCAGGACTACACTGTAGGACCAGGACTACACTGCACCAGGACTACACTGTAGGACCAGGACTACACTGCACCAGGACTACACTGTAGGACCAGGACTACACTGCAGGACCAGGACTACACTGCAGAACCAGGACTACACTGTAGGACCAGGACTACACTGCAGGACCAGGAATACACTGTAGGACCAGGAATACACTGTAGGACCAGGACTACACTGCACCAGGACTACACTGTAGGACCAGGACTACACTGCAGGACCAGGACTACACTGTAGGACCAGGACTACACTGCAGGACCAGGACTACACTGTAGGACCAGGACTACACTGCAGGACCAGGACTACACTGCAGGACCAGGACTACACTGCAGGACCAGGACTACACTGTAGGACCAGGACTACACTGCAGGACCAGGACTATGCTAGACCATGACTACACTGGACCAGGACTACGCTGCAGGACCAGGACTACACTGCAGGACCAGGACTACGCTGCAGGACCAGGACTACGCTGCAGGACCAGGACTACGCTGCAGGACCAGGACTATGCTAGACCATGACTACACTGGACCAAAATAGTCATGAGCAGAACTGTGTCAGGCTCCATTTAAAGGAAATAATCAGATTTATAAGAAGAAGCATCGTTGCAACAAAGACAAGCACCCTGCAGCGTCCTGCAGTTTCCCGCCTCACCTTGCTGTCCAGGTACTCGGCTTTCTTCACCAGGAAGTCTGCGATGGTGTCCAGCAGCCGCGTCTCTCTCAGCCGATGGCGAGCGATGTACTTGGCGATGAGCGCCATCGTGTACGGCGTGATGCTGTCCACCTTCTTAGGCAGCTCCTCTGTTAGACAGCGACACGGTCACATGACAGTCACATGACCAGCAGGCACACCAGTCACAACCATTAACATCAACCCAACAAACCCACAATATCTGGATCCTCCAGGACCCTGAAGGACCCTGGAAGATCCTAGAAGACCCTAAAGGATCCTAGAGGGTCCTAGAGGTCCCTGGTGGACCAGACTGACCTGCCAGGCTGCTGATGAACCTCTCCTGGCGGTTCTGGTAGAACAGGTGGGAGCTGAAGATCAACTCCAGACTCTTGTTGCTCGCCTCTCGAGCACATGCTGCCAGCATCTCGTCCAGCAGCGCCATCTCCTGGTCACGCACGCCGCTCACGCTGGCCAGCGTGTGTTTGACCAGACGCAGGATCTTCCTGCAGACGCAGAGACCGAGATTCAACGCAGAGACCGGGACTCAGCGCAGAGACCGGGACTCAGCGCAGAGGCCGGGACTCAGCGCAGAGGCCGGGACTCAGCGCAGAGACCGGGACTCAGCGCAGAGGCCGGGACTCAGCGCAGAGACCGGGATTCAACACAGAGGCCGGGACTCAACGCAGAGACCGGGACTCAGCGCAGAGACCGGGACTCAGCGCAGAGACCATACACACCATAAACCTTCATACATACACACATATATATAACGCACAACTGCCGGCGTTTAAACGTCACCTGTTGGCGAGCAGCTGCTCGGGGTTCGGAGGTGTGTTGTTGTTCGCAGTGGTCGCGGTCACGGCGCTCCCTGCGGGCGCCGCCGCTTCCTGCGGCTGCAGCGAGCGCCACTTGAGCCTGTAGTAGGACAGCAGCAGGAAGAGCGTCTGCGGGTGGCGCTCTCGCTCCAGGTTCTTCTCCAGGCCGGCCAGACAGGCCTCCGTCAGCGGGTGCTGGCTGCCCGGGTGCAGCTTCATGCTGGAGCTGAACACCATGGACACGTCCTTCTGGTTAAACTGGTTCAGTCTGGACTGAGACTCCGCCTCCAACACCTGCACCACCTGGGACTCACTGGACAGCCCTGCACACACACAGAGATACACAATAACACACACACAGAGGTTACTGCTGTGACCTGACGTGGTTGTCATGGTAACAGACCGTTGCTGTCGTCATGGTAACTCACCGAGCGCCGCCACGGCGTACAGACAGTTGACGATGCTGAAGTTGTCGAACTTGGCGCAGTCGTTGACGATGGCGCCGCAGAGCGTCTGGAAGTCCTGATGCTCCAGGATGTGACGCCCGTCGCCGCCCTCCGCTCCCGACGAGGCCTCGCCGTCGCCGTCGGCGCCGGGCCGTGGCGGCACGGCCTGCAGCAGCTGGCCGATCTTCTGCAGGGCGACCGGGGTAGTGGTTGTGGGAGATCTTGGCGGGGTTCTGCGTGACCCAGCGCAGCACCTCGTCCGGACGCCGCGAGCGCTCGATCAGGCGCTTCATGGTGAAGAACGTGTCATAGCTCATCTTCTCATGGATAAAGTTCCACGTCTTCTTCTTGCCACCGGCGCTCGCCGCGGCCGGGGCCCCGCCGCCGTAGGCGTGGAAGTGGGCGTGGTGCTGGTAGTGTGGGGGCAGCGGGGGCGGGGCCAGGTGGGCGGGCTGCGGGTGGTAGTGGTGGTGGAAGTGAGCTCCTCGGTGGCCGTCGGCGCGGCCCGGGTACAGCGGGTAGGCGGGGGGGGGGCGGGCCCGTGTGGTGAGGGAGGTGAGGGTGCGGGGGGTGAGGCGCCTCGAGCACAGCCAGCCCCGCCCTCCTCCCCGGTTTGACCCCGCCCCCTCCCCCGCTCCCTCCTCCTCCCCCCGCGGCGCCATACAGGCGGGTGGCGTACATGGCGGCAGGCGGAGCGGTGGCGCGGGGGGGTGGAGCTCGGCTCAGGAGGCGCCACCCAGTGGACAAACACAGCATAGTCCAACAGCCAGGCTGCCTGGAGGCAACAGCACGCCACTCCTACGGCGAGAGAAGACACGGTTAACCTGGAAACACCTGGAAACACCTGGATACACCTGGAAACACCTGGAAACACCTGGAAACACCTGGATACACCTGGATACACCTGGAAACACCTGGAAACACCTGGATACACCTGATACACCTGGAAACACCTGGATACACCTGATACACCTGGAAACACCTGGATACACCTGGAAACACCTGGAAACACCTGGAAACACCTGGATACACCTGGAAACACCTGGAAACACCTGGATACACCTGGAAACACCTGGATACACCTGGAAACACCTGGAAACACCTGGATACACCTGGAAACACCTGGATACACCTGATACACCTGGAAACACCTGGATACACCTGGAAACACCTGGAAACACCTGGAAACACCTGGAAACACCTGGATACACCTGGAAACACCTGGATACACCTGGAAACACCTGGATACACCTGGATACACCTGGAAACACCTGGATACACCTGGATACACCTGGATACACCGGATACACCTGGAAACACCTGGAAACACCTGGATACACCTGGATACACCTGGAAACACCTGGAAACACCTGGATACACCTGGAAACACCTGGAAACACCTGGATACACCTGATACACCTGGAAACACCTGGATACACCTGATACACCTGATACACCTGGATACACCTGGAAACACCTGGATACACCTGATACACCTGGATACACCTGGAAACACCTGGAAACACCTGGATACACCTGGATACACCTGGAAACACCTGGAAACACCTGGATACACCTGGAAACACCTGGATACACCTGATACACCTGGAAACACCTGGATACACCTGGAAACACCTGGAAACACCTGGAAACACCTGGATACACCTGGAAACACCTGGAAACACCTGGATACACCTGGAAACACCTGGATACACCTGGATACACCTGGAAACACCTGGATACACCTGGATACACCTGGAAACACCTGGAAACACCTGGATACACCTGGAAACACCTGGATACACCTGATACACCTGGAAACACCTGGATACACCTGGAAACACCTGGAAACACCTGGAAACACCTGGATACACCTGGAAACACCTGGAAACACCTGGATACACCTGGAAACACCTGGATACACCTGGATACACCTGGATACACCTGGAAACACCTGGAAACACCTGGATACACCTGGAAACACCTGGATACACCTGGAAACACCTGGAAACACCTGGATACACCTGGATACACCTGGATACACCGGATACACCTGGAAACACCTGGAAACACCTGGATACACCTGGATACACCTGGAAACACCTGGAAACACCTGGATACACCTGGAAACACCTGGAAACACCTGGAAACACCTGAAACACCTGGATACACCTGGATACACCTGAAACACCTGGAAACACCTGAAACACCTGGAAACACCTGGAAACACCTGGAAACACCTGATACACCTGGAAACACCTGGAAACACCTGGAAACACCTGGAAACACCTGGATACACCTGGAAACACCTCTCTACTGTCTCTACTGTCTCTGTCTGTCGGCTGCGTGGCGATAAAGTTTGTTTGTATAAACAGGAAGTGGCGGCTGATCTGAGGCCAGACTGATCATGTGACTGTTGCTACGACTACATACCAGCCAATCAGAAGACAAACATTTCTAGAGCTGCACCAACTAATCAATCAGTCGTCAATTATTAAATTAATCACCATCTCTTCAGATAATTGATTGATTGTTAATGTGAATATTTTCTGGTTCGTTGAGTCTGACGGGAAACTGATCTTTGATCTGATGACATCATCTTTAGGAAATATTGATCCACATCCTAAAAACAAACTACTGATTGATCAATTAATTAATTAATTAATTAATTAATTAAGAGAAAACTCATCAGCTGCATGTTTCAAACGTTCCAGTGAAGTTTTTTGAATAAAGTTTAGAAGAAACTTTGACCTGCAGTTTATTGGAGATGAAGCCTGTGAGCTGTGGCTGAAAGCTCCAGAAGAGCTCATCTTTAGTAAGTGTCAGTGATCTGACGTCACAGCCAGCTTTTACTGGATCAATAACTCAGAAGCTGATGTGATCGACTCTCTGATCAATCACTTAGAACCTGATCACCTGTAGTCAGCTGTTCCCTGTGAGCTTCAGACCGGGCCCACATGCTAACGTTAGCATGCAGTCGGCTAATTAGCATGTAGCACCCCGCTGCGACGTCACAGATACGTCACTACTCATGTACAATAAATGCGATGACGTCATACTCTAACTTAAGGTCCGATCGCGTGTTTGGTTGCTGTCAGTTAGCGGCTAACCGGCTAACAGGCTAGCCGTCGCTGCCAACTGACAGCCGGTGGTGACGGTTAGCAGTCCGGCTAACCAGCTAATCGTAGCGTGGAGCTAACTGAGAGCTAAGCTACACTCCAGTAACATAAGCTAAATGAGCTACATGCTAACAGAAAGCTAATCTACACTACAGTAAGACTGACTAACATGCTAACAGGCTAACTGTCAGCTGGCTCCAGCAGCTGACAGTTAGCCTGTTAGCATGTTAGCCTGTTAGCATTAGTCTGTCCTTCCCCCGGTCGTTCCCCGGTTGCTAGTCAGTCGCTCCCCGGCCGTTCCCCGGATGTTCCCCGGGTTCCAGCAGCGATTCCCGGGTGTGACAGCTCACCTCATCGCTCAGTAACACCTGCAGCTCCGCTCTGAGGAAACAGCTGAGGCCGCTGACAGCGCGGGTTCACCGGGGAAACAGGCAGTGGTCC
>CM055849.1:32529120-32571620 GCA_029490765.1 Euthynnus affinis
CGTGTGGTTCAACATCGGCAGCGTGGACACGTTTGAGCGGAATCTGGAGACGGCGCAGTACGAGCTCGGCATCGAGGGCGAGAACCGGCTGCCGGTCGTTTACTCCACTGAGAGCGACGGGTGAGGACACACACACGTTCGCCGCCGCCGCCGCCGGTCTGGGCGAGGACGTTCCCGCACTAACATGTGTCCCTCCTCCGCAGAACCTTCCTACTGAGCATGCTCCCCACCGTGCTCATCATCGGCTTCCTGCTGTTCATGCTGCGGCGCGGCCCGGCGGGGGCGGGGCGGCCCGGCCGGGGGATGGGCGGCCTGTTCAGCGTCAGCGAGACGACGGCGAAGATCCTGAAGGACGAGATCGACGTCAAGTTCAAAGACGTGGCGGGCTGCGAGGAGGCGAAGCTCGAGATCATGGAGTTCGTCAACTTCCTGAAGAACCCCAAACAGTACCAGGACCTGGGCGCCAAGATCCCCAAGGTGAGGGCGGGGCCAGGGTGGGGGCGGGGCCAGGGTGAGGGCGGGGCCAAGATCCCCAGGGTGGGGGCGGGGCCAAGATCCCCAGGGTGAGGGCGGGGCCAAGATCCCCAGGGTGGGGGCGGGGCCAAGATCCCCAGGGTGAGGGCGGGGCCAGGATCTAACCAGATGTATAATTACTGTAAACTGCTCCTCCTCCTTCCTGTTGTGGATTTGGCAGTTCGCTGTTTAGCTGAATATATTTTATTGTTTAAAGAGTTCGTAAACAGAGATCATCGAGCAGGTCGGCCTACGGTGACCTACGGTGACCTCTATGCTCTGCTCTGCCTCAGGCTCCTGCTTTATAAGACAAAACACGCAGCTGATCTTCTGACTGACGGAGGAACGATCTTACACTCTCCTGCTGAAATATCTTCATAAATCTCATGACTTTGACCAAATCTGACATTAAAATCATATTTTAGTGTTAAATTTCATGGTGAATTAAATTTCATGGTGAATCCATTGATGCAGGTTTAAAGTGGTCAGACTGATAGTTTAGACGTCAGAAGCTTCAGATTGCCTCCTCATTGGTTTACATTGTAAGGGTGATGTGGCACTGCAACTTTCAGGGCTTATAAAATATAAACCGTTCGAGTTATTACAAAGTTTTTAACAACGTTTGTTCAGCACAGTGTCATAAGTCATGTATTAAAGTATGAAGCTGATACCATTAACGCCCTTGGAGGAGATAGTGTTTGTTCAGGGGCCAAAATTGGGGCAAGGCCTTATTTTGAAAGGCTGATTGCAGACTTCCTGTTGGATGTAGGTCAGAGGTGTCAGTGTGTGATTTGTAGGTCTTGATGAGACGAATAATTGAGTTTTGGTTTGATCTCTCTACGACATTCCTGCAGGCCGTGGCGGCCATTTTAATTACATAGGTGGTGCTAGAGAGCACATTTATATTTAATCTGATGTTTGAGCAGATCTGATCAGTGTTTGAGTGTTTAAACAAACACTGAATACAGTGCTGCCTTTGCATCTTTGGTGCTCAGGCCCTAAATAGATCCCTGCGGTGGGGGCGGGGTCATGACCCCTGCGGTGGGGGCGGGGCTAAGATGATGACCCCACTAACGGTTGTTTTTGCAGGGCGCCATCTTGACGGGTCCTCCAGGAACAGGAAAGACTCTTCTGGCCAAAGCGACGGCCGGCGAGGCCAACGTGCCGTTCATCACCGTCAACGGCTCCGAGTTCCTGGAGATGTTTGTGGGCGTCGGCCCCGCCAGGGTGAGTGTCATGCCAGTCTGACCTTTGACCTTTAACAGCCGCAGCTCTGTGTTAAACCGCCGTCCTGATGTGCAGGTCAGAGATCTGTTCGTCATGGCGAGGAAGAACGCTCCCTGCATCCTCTTCATCGACGAGATCGACGCCGTCGGCAGGAAGCGAGGACGAGGAAACTTCGGAGGACAAAGCGAGCAGGAGAACACGCTGAACCAGCTGCTGGTGGAGATGGACGGTGGGTGACGGGCATCATGGGAAACGGAGTCTCAGATATAAATGTTCAAATGATGAATGAGCAAAAATCAAAGATATCAGAACGTTGTTTCTTCTTCTTTTCTCTTGTAAACAGTAACAGTGAGTAGAAGGTAGATCTCAGCAGCTGAATAACAACAACCTGCAGGATTCAGAGGAGCAGCTGCTGCAGACTGATAAGACCTTCAGAAACGTCACATTTCAGCAAAAACCAGATTAGAGAAAAAGTCCAGAAACTGAAAACAGATTTGTGTATCAGAACTTTCTTTTTTTCTTCTTTCCTCTCCCATTAATCATCTCACGACCCCTCAGATTTATCTGCTGACCCTGTGGAGGGCCCCGACCCCTAGGTTGGGAACCAGTGGACTAAACTAGCTAACTGTATATAAAGTAGTGTAAACTAGCTCCACCTCCAGCAGCTACAACAGTAACATGCACACAGCAGCTTCACTCCTGAATCCTGCAGCTTGTTTCCACTCAGATCCAGCTCTCTCAGATGGGAGGGGTTGGACTTCAGAGCTGAGGCCAGAGAAGCACAGCTGATCTCTGACAAACTGCAGTCACCAAATGTCAATAAAGAATAAAATATGAAGATAAAATGTAATTTATAGTCCAACTATGTCCTCATCAATGAGCTTTTCCCTTAAAGTGACTTCTTTTGGATCAAAACTAGAAACTAGCTCCACCAGCAGCTACAACAGTAACATGACGTCATCATTAAAGTCGTTGCTGTTCTGTATCTGCAGGCTTCAACACGGCCACCAACGTGGTTGTTCTGGCGGGAACCAACCGGCCCGACATCCTGGACCCGGCGCTGATGAGGCCCGGACGCTTCGACAGACAGATCTACATCGGTGAGTTCACGTCCGTCTGATCTGTCGATGTGTTGTGAAGCGTTCGTGCTGACGGCGTGTTCGTGGCGTTTCAGGTCCTCCCGACATCAAAGGACGGGCGTCCATCTTTAAAGTCCACCTGCGTCCTCTGAAGCTGGAGGCCGACATGGACAAAGACGCTCTGGCGAGGAAGATGGCGGCGCTCACGCCCGGATTCTCAGGTAAACACGTTTCGTTCTTTTATACGTTTCAGCGTTTTCTGCTGTTTGTTCTCAGAGGTTAACGTTTCCTGTCCGACAGGCGCCGACATCGCCAACGTCTGTAACGAGGCGGCTCTGATCGCCGCTCGCCACCTTTCAGACGCCATCAACCAGAAACACTTTGAACAGGCCATCGAGAGAGTGATCGGAGGTGAGACGCAGAGCAGCTCACATGAAGTTTAATTCTCATTCGTCGGACTGTCAGCGTGTGGCGTTTCCGTCAGGAGGTAGAGAGAACATTAACCCCGTCTGTGCTGCAGGTCTGGAGAAGAAGACTCAGGTTCTGCAGCCGGAGGAGAAGAAGACGGTGGCGTACCACGAGGCCGGGCACGCCGTTGCCGGCTGGTTCCTGGAGCACGCCGACCCTCTGCTGAAGGTCTGAACGTCAGATCAGTTATTAGTTTAACACAGACGGAGCAGTCAGAGCAGCACACACACTGGACCAGAAATAAACAACAACAATAAACAACAACATGAGTTTAAAGGTTGTAGAGTCACACACTGATCTATATTAATGATCCTCCTCCACTGAACAAACAGCTGATTAGCTGCCGCTAAGCTAACGGCTGCTAAGCTAACGGCTGGTTTAAATATGAACTTTAAGAAACACATTCAAACATTTAAAACCTTCTAACCTGCGTCTGCTGGATCACTGTCAAACATTAAACAGCTTTTATTTAGTTTGTAGAAGTTAAATCTCAGCAGCAGAACGTTCTGCAGTCCGTACGAGACGTTCAGCAGACTGATCACTGATCAATACCTGATAATAATAAATAAATGTGATTTATTCCATCTGCATTAGCTTCAATATGAAAGGTTTGTATCAGATGTTTGTGACCTCAGGAGGTCAGAGGTCAGCGTGTGTGTGTGTGTGTGTGCAGGTGTCCATCATCCCCAGAGGGAAGGGGCTGGGCTACGCTCAGTACCTCCCCAAGGAGCAGTACCTCTACACCAAGGAGCAGCTGCTGGACCGCATGTGCATGACGCTCGGAGGACGCGTGTCCGAGGAGATCTTCTTCAGCCGCATCACCACCGGAGCTCAGGACGACCTCCGCAAGGTCACCCAGAGCGCCTACGCACAGGTCAGAGGTCACAGTGGAGGGGTCAGAGGTCAACATGACTCCAGTAGTGTTTGTCTTTTTATTTTAAGTCAAATAACAACGGTTTAACGTCGGCGTTCTGAAGCTTCCTGTCGAACTCTCCTGATGAACGGCAACGTTTCCTCCGTTTGTCAGCTGTGGTTCTTCCTGCGTCGCTCCGTCTGACGTTCTGCTCTCTGTGTTCTGCCGCAGATCGTCCAGTTCGGGATGAACCCGAAGGTGGGTCAGGTGTCCTTCGACCTCCCCCGGCAGGGCGAGATGGTTCTGGAGAAACCGTACAGCGAGGCGACGGCTCGGCTCATCGACACCGAGGTCCGGAGCCTCATCAGCGAGGCGTACCAGAGAACCCACCGCCTGCTGAGCGAGAAGAAGGCCGAGGTGGAGAAGGTAGGACCAGCCGGCAGACAGGTGGAGACCAGCATCACAGGTTCCACCTGCAGAGAACCAATCAGGGCTCAGAATGTAGACAGGAGGACCAATCAGGTTCCGCCTCTTTACCATGTGACGTCTAAACTGATGATTTGATCTAAATGACGACGTTAGTGCAGCTGTTAGCGATGATTAGTGATCCAGAGCAGGTTCTGGATCGTTCCTGTGCTTCCTGCAGAGTCCTGAACCGGTTCTGTGTGTTCTGTGTGTTCTGTTGGGTTCTGCAGGTGGCGCTGCGGCTGCTGGAGAAGGAGGTTCTGGATAAGAGCGACATGGTGGAGCTGCTGGGCAAACGTCCGTTTGCAGAGAAGTCGACGTACGAGGAGTTTGTGGAGGGAACGGGCGGCGAGGACGAGGACACGTCGCTGCCGGAGGGCCTGAAGGACTGGAACCAGGAGAGGAAGGACCGGGAGGAGAGTCCTGACGAGCAGGTGGCCCGCCAGATCTCCGGAGGGATGCCTTTCTAGAACCTCACCGTCGGTTCTAAGACATGGTCCATCTAGCAGGCGGAGAACCGGATCACTGACTCTCTGTAAAGCTCTTAGACGTTTGGGGAGGTGGCGTAGAACCGCAAGAACCCGCTCATGTTCTCCCAGACCGAAACATGAAGAACTTTGCTCTGTGGGGTTCTGCTGTGACCCGCTTGTATCGCCAAAGCTTCACTCTTAGAAGTTCTTAGAAGTTCTGTTGGACATCTGGGTTCTGCGGCCACCGCCCCAAACGCTGCCACACGTGTCTGCAACTTGTTATGTGACGTTCTAGATAAACGTTGTCTTCATCTACCAGGTCAAGAACCGTCTCACTGACTGAGAACTCACTGCTGGAACCTTCTCTCTGGAGTTCTAGCAGTTCTAGATGCTTGTGGAACCACCACACTGAGAACTCTGCACAGGGACGTTCTACAGCTGGAACACCAGCTGAAGAACCTCCAGCATGCGGCTCTAGAACATTCGGATCAGTACATGTTCAGATTCCTCCACAAACTGCTGTGACAATATTTATATTCAGAGAACTGTTCTCTACTCACAACTTCCCCCTCTAGAACCTGAGGAACCCTCACCGCCGTCCTCCAGAACCGACCTCTAAAAACATTTTGTGCCAACACACATCGTTCTCTATCACACAAACACTAGAACGTTCTCCAGATCTACAATCTGCTACTTTAACAACCTCCTCATTATCCAGAACCGACACTGAGTTCAAGAGCACAGTATTTTTCTAGAGAACGGTTCTCTGCAGTAAACTCTAGAACCCTCTCAGCTGCAGAACCCTCGCATGCAGGGTTCAAGAACATCAATTAAACTTCCACTGAGTTCCAAAACACACGTCTGTTTGTACATGCAGGGTTCCCGTTCTCCAGAGCAGGTTCCAGTTCTCCAGAGCAGGTTCCAGTTCTCCAGAGCAGGTTCCAGTTCTCCAGAGCAGGTTCTAGTTCTCCAGAGCAGGTTCCCGTTCTCCAGGGCAGGTTCTCGTTCAGTCACAGCTCAAACACACTTACAGAATGTTCTAAAACACCAGAACCAGCTGTGACCTGTAGAACCCGTTGGTTCAGTGTCTGATGTTCTAAAACGTTCTCCATCTGATGTTCTAAGATCTTCACGGACATTTAGAACATTTTTTCACAGAGCCGTAAAACAGGTTCTAGATCATCACTGAGATGTTCTCCGTCTCTGACCTCCAACACTATTCTGATCCTTTAGAACTCATTGATTACTGTAGAACCTTCCTCTGCTCTGTTCTGCAGGGTTCTAAATCAAACAGACTTCAGATCTGGTCTGAAGAACGTTCCTGGGCAGAAACCTCAGTTAAAGGTTCTAGATGTGGTTCCTCCTTCCTGTTTGTTCTCTGACAGAAACTTTGATGCTTCAGTAGAACCCTGAAAGGACAGCGGCCGACTTGACGAGCTGCGGTAGAACCCTGCGGTGGAACCCTGCGGTGGAACCCTGCGGTAGAACCCTGCGGTAGAACCCTGCAGTAGAACCCTGCGGTGGAACCCTGCGGTGGAACCCTGCAGTAGAACCCTGCGGTAGAACCCTGCGGTGGAACCCTGCGGTAGAACCCTGCAGTAGAACCCTGCGGTAGAACCCTGCGGTGGAACCCTGCGGTAGAACCCTGCAGTAGAACCCTGCGGTAGAACCCTGCAGTAGAACCCTGCAGTAGAACCCTGCGGTGGAACCCTGCGGTAGAACCCTGCGGTTCTACTGTTTGAATGAAATGATGGAAACTGTATTTAAAGATGTGAATCAAATGTATTTATTGACGTCGTTCTGCTGGAGAACCTGAATGTTCTCTTTGGTTCCTTCAGAAAATCAAACATCATCACCATGGTAACCATATCATCGGCTTCTCAGACAGCGGCCGATCAGGTATTGATCGGTCATTGATTAGCTATCGCTAGCATGACGTGTGCTAACATGTAATATGTGTAAATGTGTGTTTCATGTTTCAGATGTTTTAATAAAGGCAGCAATAATCAATAATCTATCAATTATTAAAAGCTTAAACACTTTATTTTTCTTCAATGAAAACTTTATTTAAACACTGAAGTTACATTAAAATCCACTGTTAGAAAATAAAGATCAATAAATATAAACAGAAAACAGAAATTAACAAAGAAGTTTCTGTGTTTCTCTTCATAAACTGTTTAACATCACAATGAACTTTACATGTATATACATGTGTGTGTGTATATATATATATACACACGTATATACATACACACACACACATGTATATACATATATACATATGTATGTGTGTATATGTATATATGTATGTATGTGTGTGTGTGTGTGTATGTATATGCATATATATACACATATGTATGTATATATATGCATATACATATGTTTGTATATCAGGCTGTGAGCTGTTGGGTGCTGGTTTGGTTCTTTGCTGCTGTTTCCTGTCGTCGACACATTAACAGCTGTTTTCAGTCATATTTATATTTATAAACTAACAGAATATAAATATATGAACACAACTGTCAGAGACTGAAGAAAAGAGATTTAAATGTATTAGAAGAAGAAACAAACTGATAATCCCACAATAATGTGACACACACACACACATTATATGTATATGTATATATATAATGTGTTTAAAATGTATAATGTATGTTTGGTTCTGGTTTAGTGGAATATAATATCTAACATTAGTTCAAACTTCATATTATTGTTATTAATGTCTAAACCAACTCATCAGTAATTAATAAAGCAGCTTTAAACTGTTTATTATTATTATTTATTATTCTTTTCGTTTATTATATGTCATTTATTTATTCATAGATATAATTTAATATATTTATTAATCTGTAACATAAATAAATAATACTGCTTTTATTGTGAAAAACCCGTGTGGCCGGAAGTGACGCAGGCGGCTCGCGGCTCGGGACAGTGACACACAAACATCAGATCTCAGACTGATCAGAGTGATCGATCAGTGAGCGGAGTGATCAGCTGATGGCGGCGGCAGTTTCCGCGGTATGAACGTTACGTCATTGTTTCTATAAGAGCATGCTAAGCTAATGCTAACAGCAGGAGCACGGGGCGCGGAGGAAGCTCGTGTGTTTGCCCGAAAGTCAGGAAATAAACGGAGTCAGATTTTTAACATTAAAGCACAGAAACGCGCGCAGCACGTGACCGCGGTGAAAGGTCACGTGCTCTATCAGCGAGATAAACACAGCAGAGCTAAGCTAAGCTAAGCTAAGCTAGCTGGAACACCTGAACAGGTGCAGCAGAGAAAGTTACAGCCCATCACTGATCAGCTGATCGATCATCTGTTGATAGTCACAGCTGATCAGAAGCTGATCAGTCAGTATTGATTATTATTAAATGATGAATGTGTCTGATTACAAAACATCTGGATTCATTAAACATGAACCTTCATGTTTTAAAGGGACCCTTACTGAGATATGACACACACACACACACACACAACCTGAACAGATCAATATCAGATTAAATCCATAATCTGTAATAATTCCTCATTAAAATGCTTAAAACAACTAGACCAGACAGAAGCTTCTCTCCTGAGACCGTCAGGTTGTTGTCACTCAGGTCTAGACCTATGTTCTATATGTTGTTGAGTTGTGTTCTTACATTAATGTTCAAACCCAGAGAAATCTGTTATTTTAATCAAAGTAACGGACCGTTTCATTTGGTGGCCTGTCAATGGCGTCATACCTCCTCTACCAAAGAGTATAGTGCACAAGATGCATGCGTCGGCGCCGTGTTTGTCCGCTACAATGGCGTCTAGCAAAGAGTAACTTACACACATACAAGATAATACATGGGCTTTGTTGTGCTTGTTCCACACAAACTGTTAGAAATGGACTTTTATTCAGTTTGAAGCCACATTTTCATGATAAATTTAGCTGGTTTTTAACTTGATCTTTCTACGTGTGGAGAATCAGAGCAGCTACTTCCTGTCTGTAGGGAGGGTGCGTTTGTTTTGTTGCTCATGTGCGGGTGGTGTTAACAGGGAGGGCCGGCTCTCATCATGGAGAACGGACAGACGACCACCAAGCTGGGCCTGCCGCCGCTCACCGCCAACCAGCAGGAGGCGCTGCAGAAGGTTCACACACACACACACACACAGAAACAGGAAATGATCAGTGGTCAGCTGGTGTGCAGTCTGTGCTGTGATTGGCTGTTTCCTCTCTGCAGGCGAAGAAGTACGCCATGGAGCAGAGCATCAAGAGCGTCCTCGTCAAACAGACACTGGCACAACAACAACAACTCAGCAGCCTGCAGGTAACAACACCTGTCTGTCTCACCTGTCTGTCTCTCACCTGTCTGTCTGTCTGTCTGTCTGTCTGTCTGTCTGTCTCACCTGTCTGTCTGTCTGTCTGTCTGTCTCACCTGTCTGTCTCACCTGTCTGTCTGTCTGTCTGTCTGTCTGTCTGTCTCACCTGTCTGTCTCTCACCTGTCTGTCTGTCTGTCTGTCTGTCTGTCTGTCTCTACCTGTCTGTCTGCCTGTCTGTCTGTCTCACCTGTCTGTCTGTCTGTCTGTCTGTCTGTCTGTCTGTCTCACCTGTCTGTCTGTCTGTCTGTCTGTCTGTCTGTCTGTCTCACCTGTCTGTCTGTCTGTCTGTCTGTCTGTCTCACCTGTCTGTCTCTCACCTGTCTGTCTGTCTGTCTGTCTGTCTCACCTGTCTGTCTCTCACCTGTCTGTCTGTCTGTCTGTCTGTCTCTACCTGTCTGTCTGCCTGTCTGTCTGTCTCACCTGTCTGTCTGTCTCTACCTGTCTGTCTGTCTGTCTGTCTGTCTCACCTGTCTGTCTGTCTGTCTGTCTGTCTGTCTCACCTGTCTGTCTGTCTGTCTGTCTGTCTCTACCTGTCTGTCTGTCTGTCTCACCTGTCTGTCTGTCTGTCTGTCTGTCTGTCTCACCTGTCTGTCTCACCTGTCTGTCTGTCTGTCTGTCTGTCTCTACCTGTCTGTCTGTCTGTCTGTCTGTCTCACCTGTCTGTCTGTCTGTCTGTCTGTCTGTCTACCTGTCTGTCTCACCTGTCTGTCTCACCTGTCTGTCTGTCTACCTGTCTGTCTCACCTGTCTGTCTACCTGTCTGTCTCACCTGTCTGTCTGTCTCACCTGTCTGTCTCTCACCTGTCTGTCTGTCTGTCTGTCTGTCTGTCTCTACCTGTCTGTCTGTCTGTCTGTCTGTCTGTCTGTCTCTACCTGTCTGTCTGTCTGTCTGTCTGTCTCACCTGTCTGTCTGTCTGTCTGTCTCACCTGTCTGTCTCTCACCTGTCTGTCTGTCTGTCTGTCTGTCTCTACCTGTCTGTCTGCCTGTCTGTCTGTCTCTACCTGTCTGTCTGTCTGTCTGTCTGTCTGTCTGTCTGTCTCACCTGTCTGTCTCACCTGTCTGTCTGTCTGTCTCACCTGTCTGTCTGTCTGTCTGTCTCACCTGTCTGTCTCACCTGTCTGTCTGTCTGTCTGTCTCTACCTGTCTGTCTGTCTGTCTCACCTGTCTGTCTGTCTGTCTGTCTGTCTGTCTCACCTGTCTGTCTCACCTGTCTGTCTGTCTGTCTGTCTGTCTGTCTGTCTGTCTGTCTCACCTGTCTGTCTCACCTGTCTGTCTGTCTGTCTGTCTGTCTCACCTGTCTGTCTGTCTGTCTGTCTGTCTACCTGTCTGTCTCACCTGTCTGTCTCACCTGTCTGTCTCACCTGTCTGTCTGTCTACCTGTCTGTCTCACCTGTCTGTCTACCTGTCTGTCTCACCTGTCTGTCTCACCTGTCTGTCTGTCTCACCTGTCTGTCTGTCTACCTGTCTGTCTCACCTGTCTGTCTCACCTGTCTGTCTCACCTGTCTGTCTACCTGTCTGTCTCACCTGTCTGTCTCACCTGTCTGTCTACCTGTCTGTCTCACCTGTCTGTCTGTCTCACCTGTCTGTCTACCTGTCTGTCTCACCTGTCTGTCTGTCTCACCTGTCTGTCTGTCTCACCTGTCTGTCTACCTGTCTGTCTCACCTGTCTGTCTGTCTCACCTGTCTGTCTGTCTCACCTGTCTGTCTCTCAGATGGCGTCCCTGACGATGGGTCTTGGAGACGCTCTCTCTCCTCTTCAGTCGGTGAGTTTGTCTCCTGCTTTTTCTTTGTAGTCTCATTAATATGAAACAAACCAGCTGCTCTGAACCAATGAGAGCAGACTAGCTCATGACATCATTGTGACATCACACAGGTGGCCGCTCAGCGCCAGCGAGCGCTCGCCATCATGTGTCGGGTCTACGTGGGCTCCATCTACTACGAGCTGGGAGAGGACACCATCAGACAGGCCTTCGCTCCCTTCGGACCAATCAAAAGCATCGACATGTCCTGGGACTCAGTCACCATGAAGCACAAGGTCAGAGGTCAACTCGCTAGGTCAGAGGTCAGAGGTCAGGATTAGATTAATTAGAGAATTAATTAGATGAACCTATCTGTCTGCAGCCAGTCGCCGTGTTTCTAACCAGAATTATATTTATAACAGATATTTACATGTTATATAAATATAATATAAATATAATATAAATATAATATATGTGTAATCTGTGATCATGTGACGTGCTGATGTCTGAAGGATGAAAAGTGACCTCAGGAGAAGCTGATTGGACAACGACAGCAGACAATGTTCAGACTGTTTAAGACTTTAATCGTAGTGAAAGATGGAGGACGGTGTCATATAACAACCTCAACGGGACCCAGAGCAGATCCTGGTGGGACTCCTGTGGACGGACTGAGTGGGTCTAGAAACTCACCTGTGCTCAGGTGTTTAGGTGTTCAGGTGTTTAGGTGCTCAGGTGTTCAGGTGCTCAGGTGTTTAGGTGTTCAGGTGTTCAGGTGTTCAGGTGTTTAGGTGTTCAGGTGTTCAGGTGTTCAGGTGTTCAGGTGTTTAGGTGTTCAGGTGTTTAGGTGTTCAGGTGCTCAGGTGTTTAGGTGTTCAGGTGTTCAGGTGTTTAGGTGTTCAGGTGTTCAGGTGTTCAGGTGTTCAGGTGCTCAGTTGTTTAGGTGTTCAGGTGTTCAGGTGTTTAGGTGTTTAGGTGCTCAGGTGTTTAGGTGTTCAGGTGTTCAGGTGCTCAGTTGTTCAGGTGTTCAGGTGTTCAGGTGTTTAGGTGTTTAGGTGCTCAGGTGTTTAGGTGTTCAGGTGTTCAGGTGTTTAGGTGTTCAGGTGTTTAGGTGTTCAGGTGTTCAGGTGTTCAGGTGTTCAGGTGTGTTTGTGTCTGCAGGGTTTTGCCTTCGTGGAGTACGAGATGCCAGAAGCAGCTCAGCTGGCTCTGGAGCAGATGAACTCTGTCGTCCTCGGAGGCAGAAACATCAAGGTGAGTCCAGACCGGTGAACAAATATGGCCCAAATATCCCAGAACAAATGTGGGCCACCTTTGGTAAAGATCTGGCCCAGTCGACACCAGTCAATGTGGGCATAACCAAAAGTGGCCCAAATATGGTGCTGTAAATGTGGCCCAGTTATCTTAAACATATTTGGGCCGGTTCTGGCAAATATACGCTATTTCTGTGGCCCACACCCAACACTTTCATGTGGCCCACATATCGCTGGGATGACGCCACTGGGGCGGTCTGCTTCTGTTTGCCAGATCTGGCAAACATGGGTGGACCACCCCAGTGGCGTCATCTGGGCCACAGCCATTCAGCTGGTCTGACCGTCTTCCTGGTCTCCCAGGTGGGGAGGCCCAGTAACATCGGACAGGCTCAGCCAATCATCGACCAGCTGGCGGAGGAAGCGCGGGCCTTCAACAGGATCTACGTGGCGTCGGTGCACCCCGACCTCTCCGACGAGGACATCAAGAGCGTCTTTGAGGCCTTTGGCAAGATCAAGTCCTGCATGCTGTCCCGAGAGCCGACCACAGGACGCCATAAAGGCTACGGCTTCATCGGTGAGCAGAGCAGCATGTGATGGCGAGGAGGGGGCGGGAGGCGGGAGGCGGGGTCTGATGGTTTTCTGTCGCTGGTCACCAGAGTACGACAAGGCGCAGTCTTCCCAGGACGCCGTGGCCTCCATGAACCTGTTTGACCTCGGGGGTCAGTACCTGCGGGTGGGGAAGGCCGTGACTCCGCCCATGCCCCTCCTCACGCCGATGGCCCCGGGAGGCCTCCCTGCCGCCGCCGCCGTGGCCGCCGCCGCCGCCACCGCTAAGATCACTGCTCAGGTAACTCCTGAAGCTCCGCCTCCACGAGAGAGACAACAAACAAACAAACAAACAAACAAACAGTCACCAGACGTCACATGTGGTGGTTTTTACTGTGTAGCTGCATGTATATAACACATATAACACATATATCACATATAACACATATAACACATATAACATGTATGTACATGTATCATGTATGTTGAGTATAAATATGTTTATTTACTCATATTCATCAGTCTCAGAATCAGTTCTGTTTGTTCTCTGATGATCCATGTTCTCCCAGCAGGATCTGACAATGTCCCAGCTTCCTGTGATGTCACACAGCTTCCTGTGATGTCACAGAGCATAAATGTCTAGTAGCGTTGAGGTCAGGTGACTGTGGAGGGAAGTCCAGGACAGTCTGAGGACTCGTTGGTCTTCTTTGGTCTTCAGTAGTTGTAGCAGAGCTTGGAGGTGTTTGTTGGAGGTGTTGGAGGTGTTGGTGGTGTTGGAGGTGTTTGTTGGAGGTGTTTGTTGGAGGTGTTGGAGGTGTTTGTTGGAGGTGTTTGTTGGAGGTGTTGGAGGTGTTTGTTGGAGGTGTTGGAGGTGTTTGTTTGAGGTGTTTGTTGGAGGTGTTGGAGGTGTTTGTTGGAGGTGTTGGAGGTGTTTGTTTGAGGTGTTTGTTGGAGGTGTTTGTTGGAGGTGTTTGTTGGAGGTGTTTGTTGGAGGTGTTGGAGGTGTTGGAGGTGTTTGTTGGAGGTGTTTGTTGGAGGTGTTGAAGGTGTTTGTTGGAGGTGTTGGAGGTGTTTGTTGGAGGTGTTCGAGGTGTTTGTTGGAGGTGTTTGTTGGAGGTGTTGGAGGTGTTTGTTGGAGGTGTTTGTTGGAGGTGTTCGAGGTGTTTGTTGGAGGTGTTTGTTGGAGGTGTTTGAGGTGTTTGTTTGAGGTGTTTGTTGGAGGTGTTTGTTGGAGGTGTTGGAGGTGTTTGTTGGAGGTGTTTGTTGGAGGTGTTTGTTGGAGGTGTTGGAGGTGTTTGTTTGAGGTGTTGGAGGTGTTTGTTTGAGGTGTTTGTTGGAGGTGTTGGAGGTGTTGGTGGTGTTGGAGGTGTTTGTTGGAGGTGTTTGTTGGAGGTGTTGAAGGTGTTTGTTGGAGGTGTTGGAGGTGTTTGTTGGAGGTGTTGGAGGTGTTTGTTGGAGGTGTTTGTTGGAGGTGTTCGAGGTGTTTGTTGGAGGTGTTTGTTGGAGGTGTTGGAGGTGTTTGTTGGAGGTGTTTGTTGGAGGTGTTGGAGGTGTTGGAGGTGTTTGTTGGAGGTGTTGGAGATGTTGGAGGTGTTGGAGGTGTTTGTTGGAGGTGTTGGAGGTGTTTGTTGGAGGTGTTGGAGGTGTTTGTTGGAGGTGTTTGTTGGAGGTGTTGGAGGTGTTGGAGGTGTTTGTTGGAGGTGTTTGTTGGAGGTGTTTGTTGGAGGTGTTTGTTGGAGGTGTTGGAGGTGTTTGTTGGAGGTGTTGGAGGTGTTTGTTGGAGGTGTTGGAGGTGTTTGTTGGAGGTGTTGGAGGTGTTGGAGGTGTTTGTTGGAGGTGTTGGAGGTGTTTGTTGGAGGTGTTTGTTGGAGGTGTTGGAGGTGTTTGTTGGAGGTGTTTGTTGGAGGTGTTGGAGGTGTTTGTTGGAGGTGTTTGTTGGAGGTGTTGGAGGTGTTTGTTGGAGGTGTTTGTTGGAGGTGTTTGTTGGAGGTGTTGGAGGTGTTGGAGGTGTTTGTTGGAGGTGTTTGTTGGAGGTGTTGAGGTGTTTGTTGGAGGTGTTTGTTGGAGGTGTTTGTTGGAGGTGTTGGAGGTGTTTGTTTGAGGTGTTTGTTGGAGGTGTTCGAGGTGTTTGTTGGAGGTGTTGGAGGTGTTTGTTGGAGGTGTTTGTTGGAGGTGTTGGAGGTGTTTGTTGGAGGTGTTTGTTGGAGGTGTTTGTTGGAGGTGTTGGAGGTGTTGGAGGTGTTTGTTGGAGGTGTTTGTTGGAGGTGTTGAAGGTGTTTGTTGGAGGTGTTTGTTGGAGGTGTTTGTTGGAGGTGTTGGAGGTGTTTGTTTGAGGTGTTTGTTGGAGGTGTTGGAGGTGTTTGTTGGAGGTGTTGGAGGTGTTTGTTGGAGGTGTTTGTTGGAGGTGTTGGAGGTGTTTGTTGGAGGTGTTCGAGGTGTTTGTTGGAGGTGTTTGTTGGAGGTGTTGGAGGTGTTTGTTGGAGGTGTTTGTTGGAGGTGTTCGAGGTGTTTGTTGGAGGTGTTTGTTGGAGGTGTTGGAGGTGTTTGTTTGAGGTGTTTGTTGGAGGTGTTTGTTGGAGGTGTTGGAGGTGTTTGTTGGAGGTGTTTGTTGGAGGTGTTTGTTGGAGGTGTTGGAGGTGTTTGTTTGAGGTGTTGGAGGTGTTTGTTTGAGGTGTTTGTTGGAGGTGTTGGAGGTGTTGGTGGTGTTGGAGGTGTTTGTTGGAGGTGTTTGTTGGAGGTGTTGAAGGTGTTTGTTGGAGGTGTTGGAGGTGTTTGTTGGAGGTGTTGGAGGTGTTTGTTGGAGGTGTTTGTTGGAGGTGTTGGAGGTGTTGGAGGTGTTTGTTGGAGGTGTTTGTTGGAGGTGTTTGTTGGAGGTGTTCGAGGTGTTTGTTGGAGGTGTTTGTTGGAGGTGTTGGAGGTGTTTGTTGGAGGTGTTTGTTGGAGGTGTTTGTTGGAGGTGTTGGAGGTGTTGGAGGTGTTTGTTGGAGGTGTTGGAGATGTTGGAGGTGTTGGAGGTGTTTGTTGGAGGTGTTGGAGGTGTTTGTTGGAGGTGTTGGAGGTGTTTGTTGGAGGTGTTTGTTGGAGGTGTTGGAGGTGTTGGAGGTGTTTGTTGGAGGTGTTTGTTGGAGGTGTTTGTTGGAGGTGTTTGTTGGAGGTGTTGGAGGTGTTTGTTGGAGGTGTTGGAGGTGTTGGAGGTGTTTGTTGGAGGTGTTGGAGGTGTTGGAGGTGTTTGTTGGAGGTGTTTGTTGGAGGTGTTGGAGGTGTTGGAGGTGTTTGTTGGAGGTGTTGGAGGTGTTGGAGGTGTTTGTTGGAGGTGTTTGTTGGAGGTGTTGGAGGTGTTGGAGGTGTTTGTTGGAGGTGTTTGTTGGAGGTGTTTGTTGGAGGTGTTGGAGGTGTTTGTTGGAGGTGTTGGAGGTGTTGGAGGTGTTTGTTGGAGGTGTTGGAGGTGTTTGTTGGAGGTGTTTGTTGGAGGTGTTGGAGGTGTTGGAGGTGTTTGTTGGAGGTGTTTGTTGGAGGTGTTGGAGGTGTTTGTTGGAGGTGTTTGTTGGAGGTGTTGGAGGTGTTTGTTGGAGGTGTTGGAGGTGTTTGTTGGAGGTGTTTGAGGTGTTTGTTGGAGGTGTTGGAGGTGTTTGTTGGAGGTGTTGGAGGTGTTTGTTGGAGGTGTTTGTTGGAGGTGTTGGAGGTGTTTGTTGGAGGTGTTTGTTGGAGGTGTTGGAGGTGTTTGTTGGAGGTGTTGGAGGTGTTGGAGGTGTTGGAGGTGTTTGTTGGAGGTGTTGGAGGTGTTGGAGGTGTTGGAGGTGTTTGTTGGAGGTGTTGGAGGTGTTTGTTGGAGGTGTTTGTTGGAGGTGTTGGAGGTGTTTGTTGGAGGTGTTGGAGGTGTTTGTTTGAGGTGTTTGTTGGAGGTGTTGGAGGTGTTTGTTGGAGGTGTTGGAGGTGTTTGTTTGAGGTGTTTGTTGGAGGTGTTGGAGGTGTTTGTTGGAGGTGTTTGTTGGAGGTGTTGGAGGTGTTGGAGGTGTTTGTTGGAGGTGTTTGTTGGAGGTGTTGGAGGTGTTTGTTGGAGGTGTTGGAGGTGTTTGTTGGAGGTGTTCGAGGTGTTTGTTGGAGGTGTTTGTTGGAGGTGTTGGAGGTGTTGGAGGTGTTTGTTGGAGGTGTTTGTTGGAGGTGTTTGTTGGAGGTGTTGGAGGTGTTTGTTGGAGGTGTTGGAGGTGTTGGAGGTGTTTGTTGGAGGTGTTTGTTGGAGGTGTTGGAGGTGTTGGAGGTGTTTGTTGGAGGTGTTTGTTGGAGGTGTTTGTTGGAGGTGTTTGTTGGAGGTGTTGGAGGTGTTTGTTGGAGGTGTTGGAGGTGTTGGAGGTGTTTGTTGGAGGTGTTGGAGGTGTTGGAGGTGTTTGTTGGAGGTGTTTGTTGGAGGTGTTGGAGGTGTTGGAGGTGTTTGTTGGAGGTGTTTGTTGGAGGTGTTGGAGGTGTTTGTTGGAGGTGTTGGAGGTGTTTGTTGGAGGTGTTTGTTGGAGGTGTTTGTTGGAGGTGTTTGTTGGAGGTGTTGGAGGTGTTTGTTGGAGGTGTTGGAGGTGTTTGTTGGAGGTGTTTAAGGTGTTTGTTGGAGGTGTTGGAGGTGTTAGTAGGAGGTTGTTGGAAGGCTGATATTTTTGAGAGATGTTGGAGGTGTTTGAGTAAGTAATTCTTATAAATTCGTATAATTGGTGTTGAGAGGTGTTGGAGGTGTTGGAGGTGTTTGTTGGAGGTGTTGGAGGTTTTGGAGGTGTTTGTTGGAGGTGTTGGAGGTGTTTGTTGGAGGTGTTTGTTGGAGGTTGTGGAGGTGCTTAGGAAGGTGTTTGTTTGAGGTGTTTGTTGGAGGTGTTGGAGGTGTTTGTGAGGTGTTGGAGGTGTTTGTTTGAGGAGTGTTGGAGGTGTTTGTTGGAGGTTTGTTGGAGGTGTTTGTTGGAGTGTTGGAGGTGTTGGAGGTGTTTGTTGGAGGTGTTTGTTGGAGGTGTTTTTGAAGGTGTTTGTTGGAGGTGTTGGAGGTGTTGGAGGTTTCAGGTCGAGGTGTTTGTTGGAGGTGTTGGAGGTGTTTGTTGGAGGTGTTTGTTGGAGGGTGTTCGAGGTGTTTGTTGGAGGTGTTTGTTGGAGGTGTTGGAGGTGTTTGTTTGAGGTGTTTGTTGGAGGTGTTTGTTGGAGGTGTTGGAGGTGTTGGAGGTGTTTGTTGGAGGTGTTGAAGGTGTTTGTTGGAGGTGTTGGAGGTGTTGGAGGTGTTTGTTGGAGGTGTTGGAGGTGTTTGTTGGAGGTGTTGGAGGTGTTGGAGGTGTTTGGGGTCTGGATGCTGCAGTTTGAAGGTTTAAAGGGTCCAGCTGAAGATCGCAGCGCTGCTCCTCCTCACTCAGGAGGTCAGGAGGTCAGGAGGTCAGGAGGTCATCAGACCCCCCAGAGACCTGAACCAGCGAGTCTCCTGTTGCTGCCGTACGTCTCAGACTGGGATCCATCAGACCTTTTCCAGTCATCTACTGGGAACGATGGTGTTTCTCCTCTGAGTGTTTGGAGCTGCTGCTCGTCCTCTGAGACGCTTCATTCAGCAGATTCGGTCTCTGAGGGAACTGAACTTCAGTTATTGATCACCTGATCATGTTTGGGATGTATTGATCCAGTTCCTGCAGCCTCTTAGAAACCTTCAGTCCAAACATGATGTGTTTCCCGCCAACACAGCGCCGCTTAGTGAGCGACCTGCTGGAGACGAGAGGCAGCCATGTTTATGACAGGTGAACACTGAGTTATTGATCGATGAGTCATTGATGAGCCTGCGTGTCGTCTGAACGCTTCACTGGAAGAAACATAACTCAGAGGAACCTGACCTTTGCTGTAGAGTTTAGTTTGTGGATTTTTGGACAGAAATGCTGCAGAATGTTAAATAAAGTGCCGTTTGGACCCCGCAGTGCAAATATTACACATATATAATAGACATGTATGTAATTCTGGCAGCAGAGGAGCGCTCTGCCGCGTCCGGAGGGTTTGAGGTGTATCTGATGTGTTTCGTGTTGCGTTCAGGAGGTGGTGGGAGCGTCGGTGCTCGGAGCTCTGGCTGGACCGGCGCTCCTCTCTCAGCAGCTGGGAGGACTTCCTCAGGCCGTCATGGCTGCTCAGGCTCCAGGTGTCATCACAGGTAGGAGCACCCACAGCCCCGCCCACACACACGTTAGCCCCGCCCCCTCGTTAACGAGGACATCCTGCTGTCCAATCACTGCCTTTTGTTTTTCCTCCTGCAGCGTCTCCACAAACACAAACACGAGTTCTGCTGAATTTAATCAGTTTAAAAAAGAAACCTGAGAAAATAAGAAGTTCATTACTGTTCTGTTTTTATTTCACTGATTCACTGATGATTAAAAAACGTTTGTTTTCTGAACATGAAACCTTTTAATCTCGTTAAGATTCATTTAAACTTATTATTGTTTTATCTTTTCCACATAAATATTATTTTCTTCACCTAAATTATCTTTGATCCCTCAACTATTCACATTATTATCTTATTCACATTATTATCTTATTATTTTATTCACAGTTATTTTATTATTATCTTATTATCTTATTTACAGTTATTATCTTATTATTTTATTATCTTATTCACATTATTATCTTATTATTTTATTATCTTATTCACATTATTATCTTATTATTTTATTCACAGTTATTTTATTATTATCTTATTATTTTATTATCCTGCGTGCTCACTTTAATGACTTGTCTTATTCACTCATATCTGGTTCAGTTGTTGCTGCTGTAATAAGATCTGTGTCTGGTCCACATGTTACTGTGTGAACCTGATAAGCAGTTAAAGTGTTTCAGGTGCAGCAGCTGCTGAATGTGAGTCATCAGTCAGACGTCCTTCTGATTTATTATTATTAGTTTGTTTGTGTTGTTTCATCCGAAGCGTCTCCACTAATAGATTTTCTCTTTTATTGTCTTTTTCTCTCTCTCTCTGTTTTCTCTCCTCTCTTCCCCTCCCTCTATCGCCCCCCAACATTCACACCCACAGTGACCTCTTAGCCCCTCCCCTTTGCTGCACACTGACCAACCAAGTGAAGAGGACTGTTTCTAGCCCCTCCCCTTAAACATAGCCCCTCATTCCTATTGGCCAGTGAGTCTCAGACGCTGTGTGATCTGTAGAGTTTCACTCATGTTGTTCATCACACCTGCACACACTGGGGGAGGGGGGAGGAGGAAGAGGAGGGGGGAGGAGGGGGGGAGGAGGAAGAGGAGGGGGGGGGGAGCGGAGGGGGGAGGAAGAGGAGGGGCGAAGAAGAGGAGGGGGGGCGGGAAGAGGAGGGGGAGGAAGAGGAGGGGGGAGGGGGGGGAGGAGGGGGGAGGAAGAGGAGGGGCGAAGAAGAGGAGGGGGGAGGGGTGAAGAAGAGGAGGGGGAGGAGGGAGGGGGAGGAAGAGGAGGGAGGGGGAAGAGGAGGGGGGAGGGGGGAGGAGGGGGGGGAGGGGGGAGGAGGGAGGAGGGGGGGAAGGGGGGGGGGTGGGAGGAAGAGGAGGGGGGAGGGGGGAGGAGGGGGGGAGGAGGGGGGGAAGGGGGGGGAGGGAGGAAGAGGAGGGGGGAGGAAGAGGAGGGGGGAGGGGTGAAGAAGAGGAGGGAGGAGGGGGGGAAGAGGAGGGGGGGGGGAGGGGGGGGAGGGAGGGGGAGGAAGAGGAGGGAGGGGGGGAGGAAGAGGAGGGGGGGGGGTAGAGTTGTTGATTTTTATCTTACAGTCCAAACCTTCCTGTTTCCAGAGTGTTTCTGCTCCAGTATTTAAAGTTCACTCTTACACGGTCACGAACATCAGCTGATAGTGAGGAGGCGGAGTCACAGTCAGGAGCGGGTGCACTTGTTTGCAGCTCTGTGAGGTGGTGATGAACCGCAGGCGGGTGGAGTTAATGACAGAAATAAAAACAGTTTGGCTGAATCCAAACGTTCTCTCTGGACTCGTTCACTGTCTGCGAGGGCGCCGGACCACGAGGAGGCCTCCAGTGTTTCCATGGAGATAAACTGAGCTTATTATTGTTGTTGTTGCTAATAATGTAACTATAAGTATTATCTTCTTTGCCATTGCTACTTCAGAGCCTGTTGCTGCAGGATTATGGGTAAAAAGTCTTGATGAACGGGTTCTTTGGACAGACTCCGCCTTGCAGGCGTCCGCCGAGAAACGAGTCCACAAACTGAACTCCCTGAAGTCCGGTCTGGCTTCAGCCTTTCAGTGTTTTAGTTTTAACTCCACCCGTCTCCTGAGCAGGGCGGGACTAGTGTGTTAAACCAGTGCACCCAGTGTAAGTTCTGGTTGGAGGGGCGGCTCCCTGCAGCCGGACCGCCGCCGCCCGTCTCACAGTCCTGTCCTTCCTGCTTCCTGTCTGTTTCAGGCGTGACCCCGGCACGACCCGGCCTGCCTCAGGTGGGTCTGGTGAACCCGGTGCTGGCCACGCCCCCGGCGCCGGCGGCCCCTTTCGGCCTCGAGATGAAGAGGAGCGAAGACGAGGAGGAGGAGCATCAGCAGGAGGCGCAGCAGGACGGAGCCACGGAGCCGCTCAGCGAGCAGGAACACATGAGCATCAGCGGCAGCAGCGCCAGACACATGGTGATGAGGAAGCTGCTGCGCAAGCAGGAGGTACGAGTCCAACGCCGCCTGCCCAGGAGCAGGGCGCCACGGGGAGGAGGGGACTGACTGGACTTGACTCAGGACTCGGTCTTGCTTTGGAACATGGACGTCCTGCAGGTCGACTTGATTTGGGACTTGATGGGTTGGACTTTGGGACTTGATGAGTTGGACTTTGGGACTTGTTGGGTTGGACTTTGGGACTTGATGGGTTGGACTTTGGGACTTGTTGGGTTGGACTTTGGGACGTGTTGGGTTGGACTTTGGGACTTGATGGGTTGGACTTTGGGACTTGTTGGGTTGGACTTTGGGACGTGTTGGGTTGGACTTTGGGACTTGATGGGTTGGACTTTGGGACGTGTTGGGTTGGACTTTGGGACTTGTTGGGTTGGACTTTGGGACTTGTTGGGTTGGACTTTGGGACGTGTTGGGTTGGACTTTGGGACTTGATGGGTTGGACTTTGGGACTTGATGGGTTGGACTTTGGGACTGGGTCTTGACTTGGAACGGGTTATTTGGTATCTTATGAAACAGAAAACAGGTGATGTTGTACGTCATGCAGACACAGGTGGACTTGATGTGGGACTAGGACCTGTATGGGGTTAGGGCCTACAGGTAGGGGCGGAGGTAGAGCGGGTCGTCCTCTAATCAGAAGACTGGCGGTTCGATTCCCGGCTCTTCCTGTCCGCATGTCATTGTGTCCTCGGGCAAGACGCTGAACCCCAAACTGCTCCTGATGGCTGAACCATCAGAGTGTGAATGTGATTCATAGTGTGAAAGCGCTTTGAGTGGTCTGAAGACTAGAAAAGCTGTACGAGTAAAGTCCATTTACCATTTTCTAACAGACGAGTCCACTGAGGGAAACGGTGGGACTCAGACTGGGACTTGTATTAAACATGTGTCTTTCCCCTCAGTCCACCGTCATGGTCCTGAGGAACATGGTGGGGCCGGAGGACCTGGACGACGACCTGGAGGGCGAGGTGACGGAGGAGTGCGGGAAGTTCGGCCGGGTGCGGCGGGTCGTGATCTACCAGGAGCGCCAGGGCGAGGAGGACGACGCCGACGTCATCGTCAAGATCTTTGTGGAGTTCTCCGAGGCGGCGGAGATGAACCGGGCCATCCGGAGCGCTCGACCAGCGCTGGTTCGGGGGACGGAAGGTGGTCGCCGAGGTCTACGACCAGGAACGCTTCGACGGCAGCGACCTCTCGGCGTAGATCAGGAACTTCTTCTTCTTCAGTTTATTTCTGTGCCGGACGTGAAGGACCAGACGGCTGCTTCTCATCCGTTAACTGCTACTTGTTTTCTGCTGATCAGAGTTTAAAGGATCCAAACCAACAATGAACCTGTTGGTGGATCAGTTGTTGTTGGTCTGGATCCAAACATGACAACAAATATAGAAAATCAGCAGTGATGCTTTAAACTGAATCGACGGGTTCAAACTGCTGAACAGTTTCAGCTGCTCAGATTCAACGTGTCTCTGCAGAGGAAACACGTCCTCAAGCTTTTTACTGAATCACTTTTACAAAGGTTTTGTTTCTGTTTTCAAATCCAAACAGCAGACGAACAGTTTTCATCCGTCGCAGATTTATGATGTTTTACAGAAAACGTCTGAAGAGGAACAAACCGCTGAAACTTTTAACCTTTGTTTTAGACATTTTCTAGAGCTGAGATTCTTCCTGGAGTCATAACGCAGATCTGAACACACGAAACGCCTCGATGTCGTTCGCTGTGACTCGCACGTCCGTCACCAGTAAACCTCCATGAATCCACAGAGAAACCAGAAGCAGCTGCTAACGGCCGCTAACAGCCGCTAACAGCTGCTTCACACCACTTTAATGGAGACTAAATGTAAACAAATGTGGTGTAAACACGTGTTAACTCACTGAAGACTTCCTGTTTACATCCCCCAGAGCATTGTGGGAACTGTAATTTAATTATAATAAATAATAATAATGTTTATTAATATATAACCTATTAAAACCAGAGATTACAGGTTTAATATTTGAAATAGAACCAGAGAGCGGGCGGTGCGTTCAGGGACAGTCTGACGTCTGATGATCAGCAGGATGGAAACAGATGTGAGTTAAAGGAGGAGAAGCAGCTGTGGTCCAGATGTTCCTTACAGTTGTTTTTGCAGCCAAACAGAATCTGGACGTTTGTGTTCATGAACGCAGCGGCGGCGTCCAGACTCAACGCCACGAGGCTGGCGATGAAACATGGATTCTCCGTCTGAGGCTGCCGGGGGTCAAAGGTCAGCGGTGACGATGTCTTCAGGTGTTCTGACACCAGAATATGTGAATAAAACTTTACTTTTTTAAATAACAAGTGTGTGTTTGTTTCTCATGAAGCTGCTGTTTGATTTTAAATAAAATTCAAGTTTTATTTTCATTTTATTAAATTGTTTTACAATGAAATTAAAATTTTAGTTTATAAATTATACAACAGAAACAACGTCATCATTTTTAGAATAAATAAAAAAGTTTGATCACCAAAATAAACAACAACAGTCAGTTAAAGTTATTATGTGACTAATAATCATATCAGGAATCTTAGAAAGATCTAAATGCTTCAAACAGGATGAAAATCAATAAATTCTACATTTATGTGAAGAATCAGAATAATAATAATTTATTAGCAGAGTGAAAACACAACAGTCCTCAGAAATATGTAAAGACTGTAATGATATATAGATATATTTAATGTGATACAAACAGTACAAATATTAAATGTTACTGTACAGATTCAGTGATTTGATTTATTTTCAGCAGTAAAACTATTAAAACACTAATAAGTCCTGATTTCAGATTAATTCTTATAAACTGTTGAATAGTGTCATAAATAATAACACATTATATTTTATTTGCAGCGTAACAGGAACATTTATCTGTCAGTAAATGTAGTTTACAGTGTTTTTAAATTCTTTGGGTCTTTTGTTATGTTTCTCATGTGAACATCATGAATCTGCAGCTGTTTGCAGTAACTTTATGTACGTTTTGCAGCAGAATCACATTTATTTGACCATTTTCTTAAAAACTATTATTCAGACTTTTATTCTGAAGAACACCAAACTTTACACTCAGAGGGCAGAGTCTTTTATTGTGAAGGCTGTGACCGGACGCGTGGGTGTTTCCTGCGTTGAGCTTGACGTAACGTCAGCCTGCGTGCCTGCGTACGGCGGCTCGGAGGGTCAGTCCGCGCCGCTCCGCCGCTGCTGCTGCTGCTGACGATGGGAGACATTTTCTGTGAAGAGCTCGAGGACTTAGTTCACTTCTCGGTGCACGACCTGCCGGCACGAGGCTATGTCGTCATGGAGGAGATCCGACGTCAGGGGAAACTCTGTGACGTCACGCTCAAGGTAAACATGACGCCCGTGACCGAGGCTTGTGTTAGCCTGCTAGCTGCTAGTTAGCCGTCAGGAGGAAGCTAGCCCAGCTAACAACATGCTAACTCAGCTAACAGCGGATTATACTCAGAAGCGAACAGCTGGTCTCAGGCAGCCGCGTGACGTCACAGTCCGATAAGCTGTCAGCATCCAGTCTGTTGACCTTTGACCCTCCGGACACACCTGAGACCTGCTGACAGAGGCCCGATCCCCGCGCCTCCCCCCTCAGGCCCCCCTATCTAACGTCACAGCGCTAGGAACTGTGGGTAATCCGCCAGGCTGAGTGCAGAGCGTTTTAAGGAGCGCGTGAAGGGCACGTGATGACATGACAGCCGTTAAACCTCCTAAACCCTCCGGTGACGCGGGTCTGACAGGTTCAGGTCTACCTGATACTGGCCGAGATATAATCAGTATAATCAATATAATCAATAACTGAGAGTGACAGCTGCAGCCACGCCTCCTGACAGGATCAATACAGTTGATAGACTCAGATAATGTAATTATCTAGAAGCTGCAGGTGTCTGACAGGTGACATGACGTCATTATTTCTGTAAATCTGATAAATGATGTTTAATATTCATATTGATTGACTCAGATATTGATCGTTCTCTTCAGATCAATAATATAATCAATAATATAATCACTTCCTCCTCACAATAATTAACACAAATAGAATAACTCGCTGCGGTTTCATTTACAGCAACGTCTGAATCAACAGCCGCTTGTCATCATGATCGATCGTGGCGTTTGTTGTCATGGTAACCGGCGTGATGGCAGCGAACAGGAAGTGATATAATGTGACTCTCGGTTGGTCGCAGTTTGAAATAAAACATGTTGTTTTCCTTTCTTCTTCACCACAAACACACAAACCGTCACAGGAAGCTGCAGTGAGATCAATAAACTACTTCCTGTCAGCTGATCGGTTATATATTCACCTGTGAATGTAGAACAGTGAACAGGTGAGGACAGTGAACAGGTGAGGACAGTGAACAGGTGAGGACAGTGAACAGGTGAGGACAGGTGAGGGCAGTGAACAGGTGAGGACAGTGAACAGGTGAGGGCAGTGAACAGGTGAGGACAGGTGAGGGCAGTGAACAGGTGAGGGCAGTGAACAGGTGAGGGCAGGTGAGGGCAGTGAACAGGTGAGGGCAGTGAACAGGTGAGGACAGGTGAGGGCAGTGAACAGGTGAGGGCAGTGAACAGGTGAGGACAGGTGAGGACAGTGAACAGGTGAGGGCAGTGAACAGGTGAGATCAGTGAACAGGTGAGGACAGGTGAGGACAGTGAACAGGTGAGGGCAGTGAACAGGTGAGGACAGGTGAGGGCAGTGAACAGGTGAGATCAGTGAACAGGTGAGGACAGGTGAGGACAGTGAACAGGTGAGGACAGTGAACAGGTGAGGGCAGTGAACAGGTGAGGACAGGTGAGGGCAGTGAACAGGTGAGGACAGGTGAGGGCAGTGAACAGGTGAGGGCAGTGAACAGGTGAGGACAGGTGAGGACAGTGAACAGGTGAGGGCAGTGAACAGGTGAGGACAGTGAACAGGTGAGGGCAGTGAACAGGTGAGGACAGGTGAGGACAGTGAACAGGTGAGGGCAGTGAACAGGTGAGGACAGGTGAGGACAGTGGACAGGTGAGGGCAGTGAACAGGTGAGGGCAGTGAACAGGTGAGGGCAGTGGACAGGTGAGGACAGTGAACAGGTGAGGACAGTGAACAGGTGAGGACAGGTGAGGGCAGTGAACAGGTGAGGACGTTGCACTCTGACGTGTTGTGGTTCTGTCTGCAGGTCGGGGATCATAAGTTCAGCGCTCATCGGATCGTGCTGGCGGCCTCCATCCCGTATTTCCACGCCATGTTCACCAACGACATGGTGGAGTGCAAACAGGACGAGATCCTGATGCAGGGCATGGACCCCAGGTAACCACAAACCAGTCCAGGTACCAGTCCAGGTACCAGTCCAGGTACCAGTGTACCTGACTGAGACCAGTCCAGGTACTCACATGCTGTTGACCGTCCTTGTCTTGCAGCGCTCTGGAGGCTCTGATCAACTTTGCGTACAGCGGCCATGTTGCCATTGACCAGCAGAACGTGCAGTCTCTCCTGATTGGCTCGAGCTTCCTGCAGCTGCAGAACGTTAAAGATGCCTGCTGCTCCTTCCTGCAGGAGAGGTGAGTCACGCTATCACACACGTGTTCATGTAAAACATGTAATGATCAGGAGGTCTCACCTGTCCGTCTACCTGTCCAGGTTGCACCCCAAGAACTGCCTGGGCGTCCGTCAGTTCGCTGAGACCATGATGTGCACGACGCTGTACGACTCGGCCAGCAGCTTCCTGCACCAGCACTTTGTGGAGGTTTCCCTATCGGAGGAGTTCCTGGGCCTGAGGACGGAGGAGGTGCTGGAGCTGGTCGGCTGCGACGAGCTCAACATCAAAGCAGAGGAGCAGGTGAGACGGCTCACCTGAGACCTTCACCTGAAATCCTCACAGAGAAGCGTACCTGTCAGGAAAGAAAACAGGACTCACCTGTACCTGCCAAGTTGAGCGTGTTGCGTCAGTTTGTAGTTCTCCATCATCAGTGTTTGCTCAGGTGAGTTAGCTGATGATACAGCTCAGGTGTGTCAAGTGTTAGCAGCTAGTCAGTCACCTCACAGCGGTGAAACAGGTGTACCTGTGTAGGTGTTTGAGGTGTGTTACTACCTGTGCAGGTGTTTGAGGTGTGTTACTACCTGTGTAGGTGTTTGAGGTGTGTTTTTGCTACCTGTGTAGGTGTTTGAGGTGTGTTACTATCTGTGTAGGTGTTTGAGGTGTGTTTTTGCTACCTGTGTAGGTGTTTGAGGTGTGTTACTACCTGTGTAGGTGTTTGAGGTGTGTTACTACCTGTGCAGGTGTTTGAGGTGTGTTACTACCTGTGTAGGTGTTTGAGGTGTGTTTTTGCTACCTGTGTAGGTGTTTGAGGTGTGTTACTACCTGTGTAGGTGTTTGAGGTGTGTTTTTGCTACCTGTGTAGGTGTTTGAGGTGTGTTACTACCTGTGTAGGTGTTTGAGGCGTGTTACTATCTGTGTAGGTGTTTGAGGCGTGTTACTACCTGTGTAGGTGTTTGAGGCGTGTTACTACCTGTGTAGGTGTTTGAGGCGTGTTACTACCTGTGCAGGTGTTTGAGGCGTGTTACTACCTGTGTAGGTGTTTGAGGCGTGTTACTACCTGTGCAGGTGTTTGAGGCGTGTTACTATCTGTGTAGGTGTTTGAAGTGTGTTACTACCTGTGTAGGTGTTTGAGGTGTGTTACTACCTGTGTAGGTGTTTGAGGCGTGTTACTATCTGTGTAGGTGTTTGAGGTGTGTTACTACCTGTGTAGGTGTTTGAGGTGTGTTTTTGCTACCTGTGTAGGTGTTTGAGGCGTGTTACTACCTGTGCAGGTGTTTGAGGCGTGTTACTATCTGTGTAGGTGTTTAAGGTGTGTTACTACCTGTGTAGGTGTTTGAGGTGTGTTACTACCTGTGTAGGTGTTTGAGGCGTGTTACTACCTGTGTAGGTGTTTGAGGTGTGTTTTTGCTACCTGTGTAGGTGTTTGAGGTGTGTTTTTGCTACCTGTGTAGGTGTTTGAGGTGTGTTTTTGTTACCTGTGCAGGTGTTTGAGGTGTGTTTTTGCTACCTGTGTAGGTGTTTGAGGTGTGTTTTTGTTACCTGTGCAGGTGTTTGAGGTGTGTTTTTGTTACCTGTGCAGGTGTTTGAGGTGTGTTTTTGCTACCTGTGTAGGTGTTTGAGGTGTGTTTTTGTTACCTGTGCAGGTGTTTGAGGTGTGTTTTTGTTACCTGTGCAGGTGTTTGAGGTGTGTTTTTGCTACCTGTGTAGGTGTTTGAGGTGTGTTTTTGTTACCTGTGCAGGTGTTTGAGGTGTGTTTTTGCTACCTGTGCAGGTGTTTGAGGTGTGTTTTTGCTACCTGTGCAGGTGTTTGAGGTGTGTTTTTGTTACCTGTGCAGGTGTTTGAGGTGTGTTTTTGCTACCTGTGTAGGTGTTTGAGGTGTGTTTTTGCTACCTGTGTAGGTGTTTGAGGTGTGTTACTACCTGTGCAGGTGTTTGAGGTGTGTTTTTGCTACCTGTGCAGGTGTTTGAGGCAGTGCTGGCCTGGGTTCATCATGACCGGGACAGGCGGGAGTCCCTGCTGCCGGAGCTGCTCTCTAAGATCAGACTGCCGCTGTGTCGACCTCAGTACCTGTCGGACCGAGTCCAGCAGGACGAACTTGTCCGCTGCTGCCATAAATGCAGGTGAGACAGGTGCAAACAGCAGGTAGGTGTTGCATCAGGTGACACCATGTGGACGTGTAATGATCGTTTCTCTCTGTGCTGTCAGAGATCTGGTGGATGAAGCCAAAGATTTCCACCTGATGCCAGAGCGCCGTCCTCACCTGCCCACCTTCAAGACCCGGCAGAGGTGCTGCACGTCCATCACAGGACTCATCTACGCTGTGGGAGGACTCAACAGCTCAGGTACCTGTACACCTGTCTGTCTGTGTGGATCCTCTTTCCTCACCTGTGCACGGGGGCGGAGCCTGAGCAGAGGACAGGCGGGGCTACAACATGATGCCGTGTGATTGGTCCTCAGCTGATGTCAGTGTTTTTCTCCTCCAGGTGATTCCTTAAATGTGGTCGAAGTGTTTGATCCAATCGGGAACTTCTGGGAGCGCTGTCAGCCAATGAGGACGGCTCGCAGCAGAGTGGGCGTGGCCGTCGTTAACGGGCTGCTGTACGCCATTGGAGGATATGACGGCCAATCGCGGCTCAGCACTGTGGAAGTTTACAATCCAGAGACGGACAGCTGGACACGAGTGTCGAGCATGAACAGCCAGCGCAGGTCAATACACGATCAATACACTGATTAACACATTGATCAACACACTGATCAATACTTTGAAATGATGCCATAATCGTGTTGTCCTCAGCGCCATGGGAACGGTCGTGATTGACGGACACATCTACGTCTGCGGCGGCTACGACGGGAAATCTTCTCTGAACTCGGTGGAGTGTTATTCTCCAGAGACGGACAGGTGAAGATTATTATTATTGTTAAACCATGAATGTAATCTACAAGTAAAAACCTCTTAAAAGTTACAACTTCACGCAGCCTCGTTGTTTATTGATCTATTAATGGATCAATCAATATATTACAGTCATTTAAAGGGCTTGACCTGCCAATCACAGTGAACTGAGGAATGAATAATAATTTAAAGTGTTGCTGAAGGATGATGGAGAAATGAAAAGCCTCAGATATTCTAATAAAACTAGGGATGAGTGATATCCTCTATGTCGATATCCAGCCCCTCCCAGCCGATATCCAGCCCCTCCCAGCCGATATCCAGCCCCTCCCAGCCGATATCCAGCCCCTCCCAGCCGATATCCAGCCCCTCCCAGCCGATATCCAGCCCCTCCCAGCCGATATCTGTGCAGCTGTGTGAGGAGGCGATTCTGCTGCAGCATAGATTGTACTGAGTCTGATCCAGAAAGACAATATATGAAGGAAGAATGTAGGAAGCCTTCAGACTGTAATGAAGCTGCAGAGTGGGTGGAGCAGCAGAGTTTTCATTGACTTTATTAGACAGACAGGATTAATGTGTAGGATTTAATCTCTGCTCCTCACTCCGGACCAGAAGGTGGCGCTAACGCACCTCATACGCCGCTCGCCCACCGACCGCCGTTATAAAGCAGACAGAGCGGCTCTGAGGTTTGTTCTTCAGGTTAAAGTGTGAGGAAGCAGCAGGTCTGTGGAGGAGGAGACTATCAGCTGATCAGACTCTGCAGGACTCACAGGTGACGTGTTGATAATAACACGCATCTCTAGTTTAAAGCTTTTCCTCTTCAAGAGCTCAAACTGTCCTTTAAAACTCATTTCAGTGTGTCTGTTTGTCCCAACATGATAAACATGTGAATAAAATGAAACCATCAAACATCTGGAAGTCTTTGTTACCCTGCAGCTGATCCTTCAGGCTGAGTGTCGTCAATAACTCTGATCAGTATTGATTGATTGATTGATTGATTGATGGATGCTGTGTGGCGCTGCAGGTGGACGGTGGTGACGGAGATGAGCGCGAGTCGCAGCGCCGCTGGTGTGACGGTGTTTGACGGACGCATCTTTGTCTCTGGCGGCCATGACGGTTTACAGATCTTCAACACGGTCAGTCAGCTGATCAGTACCGATCAATACAGATCAGTACAGATCAATATAGATCAGTCTCTCTCTCTCTCTACATGTAAATACATTTCACAGAGGACTCTGCTCTGAAGCTTAATTGATGGGTAGTCCCTGTCCAGCTGTCACTGATGGACGTGTGTCTCCTCTCAGGACCAAACAGCTGATCTCAGTCACCTCACTGCTGCTGACGAATGTCCTGCAGCTCACACAAACATCCCAGTCTGACATCACAGTCTGACATCACAGTCTGACATCACTGTCTGACATCACAGTCTGACATCACTGTCTGACATCACAGTCTGACATCACTGTCTGACATCACAGTCTGACATCACAGTCTGACATCACAGTCTGACATCACTGTCTGACATCACTGTCTGACATCACTGTCTGACATCACAGTGTCACATGTTAGCGTGATGTCTGTCTCTATAACATGTGATCATTTTAATGAGTCCGGACACACTTCCAGTAACACTGATCATTCCTGTGTTGCAGGTGGAGTATTATAACCACCACACTAACCGCTGGCACGCCGCCGCCGCCATGATGAACAAGCGTTGTCGTCACGGCGCGGCGGCTCTCGGCAGTCACATGTACGTGGTGGGCGGGTACGACGGCTCGGGCTTCCTGAGCGGCGCCGAGGTGTTCAGCTCGGCGGCGGGACAGTGGAGCCACCTGGTGGCCATGAACACGCGGCGCAGCAGAGTGTCGCTGGTCGCCACGTCGGGCCGGCTGTACGCCGTGGGCGGATACGACGGGCAGTCCAACCTCTGCTCCGTAGAGATGTACAACCCCGACTCCGGCCGCTGGACGTTCATGGCGCCCATGGCGTGTCACGAGGGCGGGGTGGGCGTCGGCTGCATCCCCCTGCAGCCCGCCTAAACCGACCAATGGGAGCGGAAGGAGCCGTGTTTCTGAGGAGGCCACGCCCTCCTGTGGCCGTACGACGCCGGGCTGAACGCTCACCTGCACACACGCCACGCCTGAGGGATTCTGGGTAAAGACTGTAGAGTTAGCTCACGCAGGCTAACTGCTAGCATCGTGCTATTAGCGAGCGTGTGCTGATCAATGTTATTGATTTGTTTTAAAACAAGCTGCTGAATGTAAACAGGAAGAAGCTCCGAAGTGTTTTCTGTTGAACGATCAAAGAGACGTCTGAGCCGCCAGCGCACGGCGCCGCCTGCAGGCTGCCGACGCCATCACATCCTCCTCATCGGGCTGGGGTCAGAGGTCAGAGGTCAGAGGTCAGACCTGGTGTAACGGAGCCTCTTCAGCTACAGCGCTAACATTGCTAACGTTGCTAGCATGGCTGCGGAGGCGCTGAGACACAAACAGTTACATCAGTTTAACATCTGAGACTCAAACGTTTAAAAAATGTTTCTCCAACGTTTCCGAACGTTTTTAAACGTTTTTTAAACGTCAGTAAATCTTCAGGTTTCAGTGTGAACGAGCTTTTCCTCAAAGATGACGTCAGATTGTCTGATCAGTGATTGATAAGCGATCGATCACAGCTGCTGTCATGAACTCTGTCTCTGTCGATATGTATTGATCTGATCAGCTGATCGTCTGTCGGTTCCCGCCGTCCGCTGGGAGACGCAGACGCACCTGAAGAACAGCGACGTCCTTTAAACTGAGCTCGTGTGAGCTGGAGCTTTCAGCTACACCTCCTGGCCTTCATCTGTTGTCATGGAGACGCTTCAGTTGAGATCATGTGGCCTAGTTCTTAAATATGAAGGCCACAGGACGCAGCTGAAAGCTCCGGTAAATGGACCCTGATGACTTTTAGTTCAGAGAATAAAGCAGATGAAATGATCAATAATCAATCATCATTTATGATCGATTAGATTTCTGTTTGTGGATCATTAAAGAGATGAATCACTCTCTGTTTCCTGTCTGATCTGTTCTTATCAATCATCAATAATCATTGTATTGATCTGTCAGAGGACCGATCAATAGAGAAACCATCAACAAATAATCAATAAACATTCAGACGCTCAAAATAAACGTCAAATAAAAACTGCAAGCAGCATCTGAGGTTACCATGGTAACCCCGGCTCCGGGTCAGTTACGATCTAACGATCAATAAACGTCTTTAAACGTCACGTTAGACAAAATGAATCTAATGAGATTTTTAATCATTTAAAATGTATGGAGATTATTCCCTATCTTTATTCAAGAGCGTAGTTTATAAATCTGAGAGCAAACTTTATTGATTTCACGTTCAAATGTTGTAATTTGTCCCTCAAAACCCTCCCCTCGCACTCAAACAGTCTCTGCTTGCGCTCAGATTTGCTCTGCTTGTGCTCAAACTGTGTGCTCGCACTCGGATACAATGTTGCTCGCGCTCAAACTTCAACTCTTCTCCTCGCACTCAGGTTTTTTCTGCGCGCTCGCTAAGTTTCTGCTCACGGATTTCTCCACTGCGCTCCTTGCGTTAGTCAAAGTCAAGGATCTCAAGTTTTTGTTTTTTTTAGTTTTTTTTAACATTTTTTATGCTGCTATTACTTCCTTCAGATGCATCCATGATAATATGATTAGCTTTAGCTAGTGTTTAGCTGTGAGCGCTGCTGCTATTTAAAAAACGCAGCTGGTGTAACATGTCGTGTGTGTATGTTAAAATTGTTTTTATTAGGTAAACAAATGGTGTTTACCCTTGCTGTCAGACTCTGCCCTATTAGAAGGTTTCACATAATGTTAATATCTTAAACACGTCCCTATTTGCATACCTGCATATTTACAATTAAATCAGTTGAACTTACTATATTATAGCAAGGGTAAACACCATTTGGATGCATCTGAAGGAAGTAATAGCAGCATAAATAAATAAAACAATAAATAAAAACAATATTCAAACATCATATTCGGTGAGATCATCATGTTTCTAACGTCGCTGTCCGTCAGAACCACGTCACTCTAATAATCTATAATAATCTATAAAGGATCAATAAATCCTTCAGTTTCTCACAAACAGTAGAAAGTTGAATATTTCCCTCTGAAATGTAGAAAACAGCATCACATGGAGATGAAGAAGAAGAAGAAGCTCTAAACTTTATTACAGTAGAGGCTGAACATGAAGGACATCACTGGATTAATACGGATTATAGATTATAGATTATTCATGTGTTTAATGTGTGAATGTGATAAAAAGTTCAGCAGGAACACCGTCGTCATAACGAAGGCTTCACATTATCTCTGATATTATTATATATTATCAGGAAGAAGCTCCTGAAGACACAGCTGGGACCCAACAACTGATCAATCAATCAATCAATCAATCAGTGAGTTCATGTGGCACATGTACAGTGTAGTGTTCTGTAAACAGTGTGGCAGTAACAGTACGAAGTAAACGCTGTTCTCTGTGTGATCAGAGTCGTTTCATATCTACGTTTCTCTCTTTGATCTGAACCCTGAAGGTCATGTGACCTGAACCCGGCGGCTCCTCAGGTGTTCTGGGACCAGGTTTACCTGAGGACCTGGTTCGGTTTGCAGGAACCGGAGAGAATAATGTGATTTCTGAAGAGTCGTATTAATGATCCTGATAAAAAAACAGAAACAACTATATTACAGCTGAACATGAGAACCATGAAGACTCAACGTTCTGTAATAAAGAAAATACTGTTGTTTAGTTCCATTTATGATCTTTATTAAATAAACTTTCAGCTCAACATCAGCAGCAAATAAAATCATCAATAATGCCGTTAAAATAAATCAACATGAACATCTGGCCGCTTCGGTCGCAGCGTCGTTTATTCTGAAGATCTCTGCTCGCAGTCGACCTCAGTGTCACAAAGATCACAAAACACTTTCCCTCCACTGTCATCTGGGAACATCTGGGAACGTTTTGGAACATCTGGGAACGTTTGGGAACATCTGGGAACGTTTTGGAACATCTGGGAACGTTTGGGAACAGCTGGGAACGTTTTGGAACATCTGGGAACGTTTGGGAACATCTGGGAACGTTTGGGAACATCTGGGGACGTTTTGGAACATCTGGGAACGTTTTGGAACATCTGGGAACGTTTGGGAACATCTGGGGACAGCTGGGAAACAGTTGGGAACAGTTTTGCTCGTCTATGGCATCATTTTTGTTGACAGGTGGGATTCGTCCGTCTTCCACCTGAATGACGTCAGTTGCCGCCACACCAAACGCCACGATTGGTCCAAACCACAAGCAGCTGCTGGTTTGGACGTTTCATGCAGGAAAGTTGCTGTAACTGAACTAAACTGCAGATCTCATAAATATCACAGAGATTCTTCTTTGCATGAATTATTGCGATTGCATAAGTTCCTGGAGGGACTGATCATTCACACCTGCACACCTCACCAGGTAGGAAAACCTTCAGTCTGCTCCTCAGATCCTCCACAGGGAGGCCGGACCATCACTGTCCTGGAGGTCCTGGAGCGTCGGTCCTGGAGTCTGGAGCAGCTCCTTCAGGGTCCGAGTGCAGACCTGAACACCTGGACAGGAAGTCTGAATCATCAGCTGTCACAGTCACTGAAAGTCTGTTTACAGATGTTCACAGCTTCAGGACAGGTTTCAACATTTATTACTGTACGCGGCACAGTTTGGGTTATTTCAGTTTAAACTTGACAGTATTTGTGTAAGTTATGTATTTTCTACAGGAATAATTCCACAATATTATTTTAGACTTTTAATAATGAAGTTAATTATTTTATAAGATTGTTTCATTATTAATATATTTACATGTGAAACATTTAAGTGACTTATTTATGTCTCTAAGTCATTTCAGTTCCTACCTGCCGTTGTTTACGGGGGACATATTTATGTGACGGTAACAGTGTAACATGCTGACAGTGATCTCTGTTTATTACCCACAATCCACTGAGAAACCAGAGCTACAGTATTATTGATCAGCTGATCAACATATTTGATCATCTTGAATGTTTTATCTCATAATAATAATTTAGTTTATTACAGTTCAGATATTACAAACAGCACTATCCTGCCACGCATCACCTCCTCTATCCTGATAGACTGGAATCTTAAATAATATCAACATTTCTTCATTTTATAAGCTAAACACAGTATTTTATTATCTTTAAATAGTACTTTGTATTTATACTTTGTAATCTTGATGTAGTATTTTGTAATTTCTATATAATATTTTGTCATTTTCATGTATTTTGTCATCTTTAAATAATATTTTGTAATTTTTTGTATTTTGTTATCTTTAAATAATATTTTGTAATTGTTACATAATATTTTGTAATTTTCATGTAATATTTTGTAATTTTTATGTATTTTGTCATCTTTAAATAATATTTTGTCATTTTTATGTAATATTTTGTCATTTGTATGTATTTTATAATTTTATGTAATAGTTTGTAATTTTCATGTATTTTGTCGTCTCTAAATAATATTTTGTAATCGTTACGTAGTCTTTTCTTTAGAGTCTGCTAACGTAGATCTCCTGGTGAACACGTGTTATTCTGTGACGTGAGCTGAGTGTTTGGTCACATGACCCGGTGTTGCAGTGACTCACATGAGGTCAGAGGGCTGGAAGCGGCTCTCCTCTCCGTCCAGGATGCCGTGGTACATGCTGATCTCCTGCTCCAGACGCTGCTTGTTGCTCAGCAGCGTGTCGTAGTCGCGGCGCTGCTGGTCGATCTCCCCGCGCACGTCGGCGAGCTCCGCCTCCAGCTTCGCCACCACCGAGCCCAGATTCTGCAGCTCCACGTCGTGCCAGTGGCGCGCATCGCCCAGAGAGTTCTCCAGACCGCGTTTCTGCACACACCATTCATAATGCATCAGGAATAATCCCTAATAATCTTCACTTAATCTCTAATAATCTTCATATAATCTCTAATGATCCTCATATAATCTCTAATAATCCTCATATAATCTCTAATAATCTTCATATAATCTCTAATAATCTTCATATAATCTCTAATAATCTTCATATAATCTCTAATAATCCTCATATAATCTCTAATAATCTTCATATAATCTCTAATAATCCTGATATATCGGGGTCTCACCAGCGCTCTGATGGACTCGGTCTCGGCCTGCAGACTCTGGATCTTGCAGCCGGCGTCGCTGCACTCGGCCTTCAGCGCCTCCACCTGCTTCTCCTCCGGACTCAGCCTGCTGACACACTGCGCCTCCTGCACACACACACACACACACACACTCGTCAGCATCATCAGGTCTGACAGCAGCGGGCCGACCTGCGAGCACACCTGTCCAGGTGAGATGACCTCACCTTACACTCCAGGTAGCTGTCGGTGTCGGCTCGGTTCCTCTCCGTCACCTTCTCCCAGTGGTTCCTGATGTAGGCCAGGATCTGGTCCAGACTGGTCTCTATGGGGGCGTCGGGCTGGTCCACCTCACGTCCCGACATCTGGCTGTAGAGCAGCCGCACGTCCTGCAAGCAGAGCACAGATCAGCTGTCATCAATCAATCAACCGATCAATAACAGCTTTACATAGTTTCAGCTCAGTGACATCACTCTCTCTTCAAATGATTTAAAAACCAAACATAAATATTAAATGATCCGAATTTAACTTTGTATTTCATTTTTCTTTATAAAGTTTAAAAGTCTTAATAACAACGGTTATTCTAAAATGAATCATTTAAAGTTGATTATTGTTTTCAGATCCATCATTCTGGTGCTAATCTGACTTACTGAACTTCTATTTTCTTACTGATGGATCAGTTCTAACTGTTGGTGGTCTGGTGTGCTGGTGGTCTAGTGTTGGTGGTCTAGTGTGCTGGTGGTCTAGTGTTGGTGGTCTAGTGTTGGTGGTCTAGTGTTGGTGGTCTAGTGTTGGTGGTCTGGTGTGCTGGTGGTCTAGTGTGCTGGTGGTCTAGTGTGTTGGTGGTCTAGTGTTGGTGGTCTAGTGTGCTGGTGGTCTAGTGTTGGTGGTCTAGTGTTGGTGGTCTAGTGTTGGTGGTCTGGTGTGCTGGTGGTCTAGTGTGCTGGTGGTCTAGTGTGTTGGTGGTCTAGTGTTGGTGGTCTAGTGTGTTGGTGGTCTAGTGTTGGTGGTCTAGTGTATTGGTGGTCTAGTGTTGGTGGTCTGGTGTGCTGGTGGTCTAGTGTGTTGGTGGTCTAGTGTGTTGGTGGTCTAGTGTATTGGTGGTCTAGTGTTGGTGGTCTGGTGTGCTGGTGGTCTAATGTGTTGGTGGTCTAGTGTGTTGGTGGTCTAGTGTTGGTGGTCTAGTGTGCTGGTGGTCTAGTGTGTTGGTGGTCTAGTGCTGGTGGTCTAGTGCTGGTGGTCTAGTTTTGGTGGTCTAGTGTGCTGGTGGTCTAGTGCTGGTGGTCTAGTGCTGGTGGTCTAGTTTTGGTGGTCTAGTGTGCTGGTGGTCTAGTGTTGGTGGTCTAGTGTGTTGGTGGTCTAGTGCTGGTGGTCTAGTGTGCTGGTGGTCTAGTGTGTTGGTGGTCTAGTGTTGGTGGTCTAGTGTGTTGGTGGTCTAGTGTGTTGGTGGTCTAGTGTTGGTGGTCTAGTGTTGGTGGTCTAGTGTTGGTGGTCTAGTGCTGGTGGTCTAGTGTGTTGGTGGTCTAGTGTTGGTGGTCTAGTGCTGGTGGTCTAGTGTGCTGGTGGTCTAGTGTGTTGGTGGTCTAGTGTGCTGGTGGTCTAGTGTGTTGGTGGTCTAGTGTGTTGGTGGTCTAGTGTGCTGGTGGTCTAGTGTTGGTGGTCTAGTGCTGGTGGTCTAGTGTGTTGGTGGTCTAGTGTGCTGGTGGTCTAGTGTTGGTGGTCTAGTGTGCTGGTGGTCTAGTGCTGGTGGTCTAGTGTTGGTGGTCTAGTGTGTTGATGGTCTAGTGTGCTGGTGGTCTAGTGTTGGTGGTCTAGTGTGCTGGTGGTCTAGTGCTGGTGGTCTAGTGTTGGTGGTCTAGTGTTGGTGGTCTAGTGTGTTGGTGGTCTAGTGTGTTGGTGGTCTAGTGTATTGGTGGTCTAGTGTTGGTGGTCTGGTGTGCTGGTGGTCTAATGTGTTGGTGGTCTAGTGTGTTGGTGGTCTAGTGTTGGTGGTCTAGTGTGCTGGTGGTCTAGTGTGTTGGTGGTCTAGTGCTGGTGGTCTAGTGCTGGTGGTCTAGTTTTGGTGGTCTAGTGTGCTGGTGGTCTAGTGCTGGTGGTCTAGTGCTGGTGGTCTAGTTTTGGTGGTCTAGTGTGCTGGTGGTCTAGTGTTGGTGGTCTAGTGTGTTGGTGGTCTAGTGCTGGTGGTCTAGTGTGCTGGTGGTCTAGTGTGTTGGTGGTCTAGTGTTGGTGGTCTAGTGTGTTGGTGGTCTAGTGTGTTGGTGGTCTAGTGTTGGTGGTCTAGTGTTGGTGGTCTAGTGTTGGTGGTCTAGTGCTGGTGGTCTAGTGTGTTGGTGGTCTAGTGTTGGTGGTCTAGTGCTGGTGGTCTAGTGTGCTGGTGGTCTAGTGTGTTGGTGGTCTAGTGTGCTGGTGGTCTAGTGTGTTGGTGGTCTAGTGTGTTGGTGGTCTAGTGTGCTGGTGGTCTAGTGTTGGTGGTCTAGTGCTGGTGGTCTAGTGTGTTGGTGGTCTAGTGTGCTGGTGGTCTAGTGTTGGTGGTCTAGTGTGCTGGTGGTCTAGTGCTGGTGGTCTAGTGTTGGTGGTCTAGTGTGTTGATGGTCTAGTGTGCTGGTGGTCTAGTGTTGGTGGTCTAGTGTGCTGGTGGTCTAGTGCTGGTGGTCTAGTGTTGGTGGTCTAGTGTTGGTGGTCTAGTGTTGGTGGTCTAGTGTGCTGGTGGTCTAGTGTTGATGGTCTAGTGTGCTGGTGGTCTAGTGTTGGTGGTCTAGTGTTGGTGGTCTAGTGTGCTGGTGGTCTAGTGTGCTGGTGGTCTAGTGCTGGTGGTCTAGTGTGTTGGTGGTCTAGTGTGTTGGTGGTCTAGTGTGCTGGTGGTCTAGTGTGTTGGTGGTCTAGTGTTGGTGGTCTAGTGTATTGGTGGTCTAGTGCTGGTGGTCTAGTGTGTTGGTGGTCTAGTGTGTTGGTGGTCTAGTGTGCTGGTGGTCTAGTGTGTTGGTGGTCTAGTGTTGGTGGTCTAGTGCTGGTGGTCTAGTGTGCTGGTGGTCTAGTGTGCTGGTGGTCTAGTGTGCTGGTGGTCTAGTGTTGGTGGTCTAGTGTGTTGGTGGTCTAGTGCTGGTGGTCTAGTGTGCTGGTGGTCTAGTGTGCTGGTGGTCTAGTGTTGGTGGTCTAGTGTGTTGGTGGTCTAGTGTGCTGGTGGTCTAGTGCTGGTGGTCTAGTGTGCTGGTGGTCTAGTGTGCTGGTGGTCTAGTGTGCTGGTGGTCTAGTGCTGGTGGTCTAGTGTGCTGGTGGTCTAGTGTGCTGGTGGTCTAGTGTGCTGGTGGTCTAGTGTGTTGGTGGTCTAGTGTGCTGGTGGTCTAGTGCTGGTGGTCTAGTGTGTTGGTGGTCTAGTGCTGGTGGTCTAGTGCTGGTGGTCTAGTGTGCTGGTGGTCTAGTGTGTTGGTGGTCTAGTGTGTTGGTGGTCTAGTGCTGGTGGTCTAGTGTGTTGGTGGTCTAGTGCTGGTGGTCTAGTGCTGGTGGTCTAGTGTGCTGGTGGTCTAGTGTTGGTGGTCTAGTGTGTTGGTGGTCTAGTGCTGGTGGTCTAGTGTTGGTGGTCTAGTGCTGGTGGTCTAGTGTGCTGGTGGTCTAGTGTGTTGGTGGTCTAGTGCTGGTGGTCTAGTGTTGGTGGTCTAGTGTGCTGGTGGTCTAGTGTGCTGGTGGTCTAGTGCTGGTGGTCTAGTGTGCTGGTGGTCTAGTGTTGGTGGTCTAGTGTGCTGGTGGTCTAGTGTGCTGGTGGTCTAGTGCTGGTGGTCTAGTGTGCTGGTGGTCTAGTGTGCTGGTGGTTTTGTAGGACCTGCTCGTGGTTGTGCTCCAGGTTCCTCAGCTCTGCTCTCATGTTCTCCATCTGCTCCTCCAGCTCGGCTTTGGTCAGGTTGGCGTCGTCGATGACCTTGTAGAGCGAGTTGATCTCCTCCTCCACCGCCTTCCTGAACGGCTGCTCGTTCTCGTACCTGCAGGACCAAACACCGACTCTTACTGCTCCTCTTCCTCACAAACCTTCATCACTCACAGGTTCCTCCTGTTCATGCTGACCATGAGGAGGGTTATTGATTGGTTTATTGATCAGGGAACCTCAAAGATAAACATGGTTCCTGACAGGATAAATATAGAAATATGAGTGTCAGCAGTCAAAGGCTGATGTGTGGAATGAGGTCTGTGTGTGACCTCTGACCTCCTGTGTACTGACATGTGTGTGTGACCTCTGACCTCCTGTGTACTGAGGTGTGTGTTTGACCTCTGACCTCCCGTGTACTGAGGTGTGTGTGTGACCTCTGACCTCCCGTGTACTGAGGTGTGTGTTTGACCTCTGACCTCCCGTGTACTGAGGTGTGTGTGTAACCTCTGACCTCCCGTGTACTGAGGTGTGTGTGTGACCTCTGACCTCCTGCGTACTGAGGTGGTTGTGTGACCTCTGACCTGTCCTTGAAGTCCTCTGCGTTGGCCTGAACGTTCTCCGTCTGCAGCATCAGCCGAGCGTTATCCAGGATGGCTTCACTGACCTGCAGAAATGCAGGAAAGCAGAGAACTGAGAGCTGCTGCAGCCAGCAGGGGGCAGCACAGACACACACACACACTGCTGTTGCTGTGGAGACGCTGCTGTCAGTCTAAACACACAGTCCTGATAAACAGATCAGCTGAGTGTTTATCAATAATTATTAACATTATAGCTGATTATTGATGAGTGATTGGTGGATTTATGACCAACAGTCGTTCACTTGATGTTTAACGATGAATATTTGTTGTAGTGTTAAACCACACCTGCTGTTACCACGGTAACCACACATGTCACAACAAAGCGACCCAGACTGAGGTCATGAAAGGATCTGAACTGAGAGTCATGAATGTTTAATGTTAATAAACCATAAAGAGCAGCTTTCAGTTGCATCACATGGCCTTCATCAGCTGGAACTAAAGGTCTCTGTTGTTCATCCTGTTGAGGAACTACAAAGCAAACACAGAGCTGTTGTTGTCTGTTTGCTGATGAGCTGCATGTGATGACTGAATGAACACAGCGAGTGTTTGTTCATCTCTGACTGTTTGATGCTTTTATTTCACTTTCATAAAGTCAGAAAATAAACTTGTCTCTCATCTTTATTTAAAATGAGTTATGAAGTCAGACTTTACTTCCATCATTATCAGAGGAAGAGAGATGTCCTCCCTGTCCTAATCAAACCCCGCCCCCAAGCTTCCTGTACTGTTGGGGATGAACCACCTGGAGCCTCATCCAGACCCCCGAGTTCCTCTACAGAACCTTTAGGAACCATGAAGAACCTTCCTGCAGCCCAAACATCAACATTTATCCAGAATTCATGTGTCTGAGCTGATCCTCCAGCTGTCTGCGTGA
>CM055849.1:32579120-32589120 GCA_029490765.1 Euthynnus affinis
TAAACTATACTATACTGTATATAAACTATACTATACTGTATATAAACTATACTGTATATAAACTATACTATACTTTATATCAACTATACTGTATATAAACTATACTATACTATATATAAACTATACTATACTTTATATCAACTATACTGTATATAAACTATACTGTATACAAACTATACTGTACTGTATATAAACTATACTGTATATAAACTATACTATATATAAACTATACTATACTGTATATAAACTATACTATACTGTATATAAACTATATCATACTGTATATAAACTATACTATACTGTATATAAACTATACTATATATAAACTATATCATACTGTATATAAACTATATCATACTGTATATAAACTATACTATACTGTATATAAACTATATCATACTGTATATAAACTATACTATACTGTATATAAACTATATCATACTGTATATAAACTATACTATACTTTATATAAACTATACTATACTGTATATAAACTATATCATACTGTATATAAACTATACTATACTGTATATAAACTATACTATACTTTATATAAACTATATCATACTGTATATAAACTATACTATACTTTATATAAACTATATCATACTGTATATAAACTATACTGTATATAAACTATATCATACTGTATATAAACTATACTATATATAAACTATATCATACTGTATATAAACTATATCATACTGTATATAAACTATACTATACTGTATATAAACTATACTATACTTTATATAAACTATATCATACTGTATATAAACTATACTATACTGTATATAAACTATACTGTATATAAACTATATTATACTTTATATAAACTATACTATATATAAACTATATCATACTGTATATAAACTATACTATACTGTATATAAACTATACTATACTTTATATAAACTATACTATACTGTATATAAACTATACTATACTTTATATAAACTATATCATACTGTATATAAACTATACTGTATATAAACTATACTATACTTTATATAAACTATATCATACTGTATATAAACTATACTGTATATAAACTATACTGTATATAAACTATACTATACTTTATATAAACTATATCATACTGTATATAAACTATACTATACTGTATATAAACTATATCATACTGTATATAAACTATACTGTATATAAACTATACTATACTTTATATAAACTATATCATACTGTATATAAACTATACTGTATATAAACTATACTATACTGTATATAAACTATACTATACTGTATATAAACTATATCATACTATGTGGTTTAGGGGGACAGACTCAGTCTCTATGTGGTTTAGGGGGACAGACACAGTCTCTATGTGGTTTAGGGGACAGACACGGTCTCTATGTGGTTTAGGGGGACAGACACAGTCTCTATGTGGTTTAGGGCGGGTAACTGATCTAATGGAAGCATAGAGAAGCGTCTAAGACTGCAACTCTGCCTCCTGGTCTCGACTCTGGGTTGTCATGGTTTTACTGTATATAAACTATATTATACTGTATATAGTTCATATAGAGTCTGGATCAGGTCTGGATCAGGTCTGGATCAGGTCTGGGATCAGGTCTGGATCAGGTCTGGGATCAGGTCTGGGATCAGGTTTAGTCAGCTGCTGGGACTCGCAGATTAAAGTTTAATATTTGACTTTTCTGTTTTATTCAGCTTTAGTTTGTTTTGATTTCCTAATTGAACACATTTCATTGTATTTAAACATCTTTAACCCTTCTTGCTCTTGCTTTTATATTCTCAGACAGCAGATGGAAGTGGGCCACTTCAGGACCTGATGCAGCACTGCTGGTCTTCTTCTGACTAAACAGATGTGAGCCTGAAGTGGCCCACCTGTAAAATAACAAATATGGCCCAAATATCCCAGAACAAATGTGGGCCATCTTTGGTAAAGATCTGGTCCAGTCGACACCACGTAACGTGGGTGTAAACCAAAAGTGGCCCAAATATGGTGCTGTAAATGTGGCCCGGTTACCTTAAACATATCTGGGCCAGTTCTGGCAAGATATGACACAACCCAGATAGCTGAATTTCTGTGGCCCATATCCGGCCCACACCTGTCTCTGTCATGGCGCCCATACACCGCATCGAATGACGGCACTGGGACGGTCCGCTCCTGATCTGGGCCACAAGCAAATCCATAGGCTTGTGGACCAGATCTGACAAACGTGTGTATGTGTGTATGTGGGCCACATGAAAGTGACGGGTGTGGGCCGCAGAAATGTATCTATCTGGGTTTTAAAGCCTTTTATGCTCGATGTTAAACCGTTTGGATCACCTTGTTGTTGAAATGTTGCTGTATAACACAGATAAACTGGTCTTACTGTATAAATTATACTGAAGTATATCTGTCTCTGATTGGACGCTGCAGATATTGATCAGCTGTGATTGTTTCCCAGATGTCTTATTGATCACATGTTGCGTTCAGGAGAAACATAAAACCTCTAAACAACTTTATAAAGTGTTTCCATCCCTGTCGGTTCTATTAAACTTTACATTATTAATTTCTAGCTGACATTGTGTGTGTGTGTGTGTGTGTGTGTGTGTGTGTGAGTGTGTGTGTGTGTTGTGAGGGACTATGGATGATATAGTTTATATACTGTACATAGTATAATTTATATTTTGATTGGGACAGTTTTGAATCATTATACTGTATATATATATATATATATAAACTATATCACAGCTGTTGACTGCAGTAGAAGCAGATGATGTGAATGTGAAGTTGTTATTGATTATTGATGCACCTGATCAGCAGCAGTGGTTGCTGACATTGAAAACAGGATGAGGAGGAAGGATGTGAAGAAACCAGTGTGACTGTGTCGATCTACTTCCTCCTGTTTTTCACGCTCACATGAACTCTGCACATGTTGAACACACTTTAATTTCGTCACTGAGCAGTGAACACACGCATTTACATTCAGTCTGACACACATGTTCATACACACGACTATTTACATCACGCCCACATCAGCATGGTAGCATGTTAGCATGTTAGCAGTGAAACATGTTTCTATTCACATCAACAAACAGAATCAAAGAGTCACATGACAGGCAGATGCACCTCCTCCATCAGATACGTTTCCTGTTGAAACAGGATGATGCAACACCGCAGACATCTGAGAAAAACACATGACCCCAATATACTCCAAAAACAGCAGCCCAAAAATCTCAGTCACACATTCACTGTACAGTTGAGTCCGAAAAGCCCAAAAAGTCTGAAAAGTCCAGATGAGACATTCATAGTCGTTCTTGTTCCAGTTAAACATGTTGATGGTTTGAATTTGTTGTTTGATTCATTTGCTGAAGAAAATCTGTTTAACTGTCACAACAATCACTTAAACTCCTTAAAAACATCATTTCCACATCAACTTTGAATATTTATTAATGAGTTTAAGGTGGAATTAAAATCACATCATTAAAAACAGGTGATTGAGTTTTAAATGGAAAATTCTGTTTAAATGTCTTCATGTTATTCAAACATCTTGAATCAGTCCGACTGAAATTAGGTGAAAAGTTTGTGAAACGATGCAGCATTTTGAACATTTTGAACATTTCCAAACTGAAGCTGAAGACTCTGATGTTCAGAAGAAGAGTGATGAAGGTGCAGCGTGTTGCCATGACAACAGTAGCTGCTGCAGCACAGACCGGCGGCGGCTCTACAGCGAAAGCGCCTGCGAGACCTCGCTGGCCGAGCTCAGCGGACTCCTGCTGGACTTGCTCGGCTGACTCCTGCTGGACTTGCTCGGCTGATTCTTGGACGCCGCCTGCTGGCAGCGGCAGGCGTTCAGAATCTGCAGCAGGTCGCGGCGGAAACGTACGCCCACGAAGGCGTAGAGGAAGGGGTTGAGGCAGGCGTGCATGTAGGCCAGACTCTTCAGCACCTGCCCCACCTTGTCGAAGCGCTTCACCTCCTCGCAGTCCGTCATGGTCATGTTGGTGGCCTGCGCCGCCTCCATCACCAGCACGCCGTTGTAGGGCAGCTGGGACATGACGAAGGCGACCACCACGGCCATGATGACGCGCATGGCCTTGTGCTTCTGGAAGTTGCGCGTCTTGAGCAGCGTGGCGATGATGACGCTGTAGCAGAACACCATGACGAGGAAGGGCAGGCAGAAGCCCATGCTCACCTGCAGCGACAGCACCAGGATCTTGGTGCGGTTGCCCAGGTGCGACGGGAACACCATCCTGCAGATGTCGGCGCCCCCCTCAGTTTTGGAGGTGGTGGCGAACACAAGCTCGGGCGTGGCGAGCAGCAGGGCGAGCAGCCACACCCCCAGACACACCAGCCGGCTGCAGCGGCGGCGCTCCATCTTCGAGTTGTGCGCCCTGGTGACCTGCACGATGACCACGTAGCGGTCGACGCTGATGCAGGTGAGCAGCAGCATGCTGCTGAACAGGTTGACCTTGTAGACGGCGGAGGTCACCTTGCAGAGGGCGGAGCCAAAGTTCCAGCCATGCGACGCCTCGACAGCCCACAGCGGCAGCGTGACCAGGAAGAGCAGGTCGGCCACCGCCAGGTTCAGCAGGTACATGTCCGTCATGGTCTTCAGCCGCCGCTGGACGTTCAGGTAGATCCACACCACCGCCATGTTCCCGACTCCGCCCACCACGGCGATCAGCCAGAAGAGCGGCGGCTCGTAGAAACGCCTGAACTCCCGCACGGACGAACGGTCGCAGAACAAGTTGCCGTAGTCCTCGCCGTAGTCATCATCGTAGTCATCAGTGGACACCGGGCTGCCGGAGAACGGGTCCTGACAGGAATCAATCAATCAATCAATCAATCAATCAATCAATCAATCAATCAGATGAGATGGATCAATGAACTGTGAGTGGGAGGGGTTTACTACCTTAGTGGTGAACGTGGTCATGATGTCATCCATGGTGGTCATGTGATCAGGGTCATCCAGTGACCTGAAAAACAAACAGCAGCTGTGACATCATGCTGTGACATCACCAGTGACATCACACTGACGTCTGACACACATGATCAGTTTGTGTAATAATTGATTATTGATCATTAAAATGGTGATTAGATGTGATCCAGTAATCTATCAATATATCAGCTAGATATTGATCAGTATCAGCAGAATGTACTTAAAGTACTTATTGTTCAAACTGATGATTGATTACATCATCATCACTTTATTGATTATTGATATTAAACTGCAGCAGAACTCACTGTTGTACTTAAATATTTGTATTTGAGATGTTTATGAGTAAACAAACAAACAAAGTAGATTTTACACATTAATTATAAATATTGTTAAAGGAGTTTAAGCCAGTTTTTAATAATGAAACTCTACCAGTCAGCATCTACCAGTCAGCATCTACCAGTCAGCATCTACCAGTCAGCATCTACCAGTCACCATCTACCAGTCAGCATCTACCAGTCACCATCTACCAGTCACCATCTACCAGTCAGCATCTACCAGTCACCATCTACCAGTCAGCATCTACCAGTCAGCATCTACCAGTCAGCATCTACCAGTCACCATCTACCAGTCAGCATCTACCAGTCAGCATCTACCAGTCAGCATCTGAAAAAGTTTGAAACTTTTCCCGCCTTCCTGACCACGAAAAGTACAGCGACCAACCGAAACACGCTGACAACCACGTTCACATCTACAACAATACACAATAAAGACACAGAGAGACAGAGAGAGAGAGAGAGAGAGAGAGAGAGAGAGACAGAGAGAGAGAGAGAGAGAGAGACAGTGAGAGACAGACAGAGAGAGAGACAGAGACAGAGACAGACAGACAGTCAATCAGACAGACAGACGGACAGACGGACAGACAGTCAGACAGACAGACAGACAGTCAATCAGACGGACAGACAGACAGACAGACAGTCAGACAGACAGTCAATCAGACGGACAGACGAACAGACAGACAGACAGACAGTCAATCAGACAGACAGACAGTCGGACAGACGGACAGACAGACAGACAGACAGTCAATCAGACAGACAGACAGTCGGACAGACGGACAGACAGTCAATCAGACAGACAGACAGACAGTCAATCAGTCAGACAGACAGTCAGACAGACAGACAGACAGACAGACGGACAGTCAGACAGACAGACAGACAGTCAGACAGACAGACAGACGGACAGTCAATCAGTCAGACAGACAGTCAGACAGACAGACAGACAGACGGACAGTCAGACAGACAGACAGACAGTCAGACAGACAGTCGGACAGACGGACAGACAGTCAATCAGACAGACAGACAGACAGATGGACAGTCGGACGGACAGACAGACAGACAGACAGACAGACAGTCAATCAGACAGACAGACAGACAGACAGACAGACAGACAGAGAGACGGACAGACAGACAGACAGACAGACAGACAGATAGACAGGTGTGGACTTACAGTTGTCTCTCAGTCTTCTCTGCGTGTGTGCAGCTCTTCACAGTTTGCAGCAGTTTGAAGTCAGTTAAACCACAGTGACGTTCAGGATGAGACGAGTCAAAGCAGAAGTGACAGAAACAGGAGGAGCATCGTTAACATAAACCCTTCATCTGAAGACAAACATCCTCATCACCCGGAGACACACCTCCTCACCACACCTCCTCACCACACCTCCTCACCTCCTAACTGATCTTATAACTGATGTCTTTAATGACTCTCTCTCTTCCTTTCAACCTGACACACATCAGAAGTTTCGAACTGAACATTTGAATAAGTTTGTGATTTTCCCCTCAGCTGTCAGGAGCTGCTGTACAGGCTGTAAAATGACACTGACTTGACTTGAAGTCCTGGAAAAGTCCTGGAAAAGTAGCATCAGTATCAGTACTAGCACTAGTAGCACTAGTAGTATCAGTATCAGTATCGGCACTAGTAGCACTAGTAGTACTAGTAGTACTAATAGCACTAGTAGCACTAGTAGCATCAGTATCAGTACTAGCACTAGTAGCACTAGTAGTATCAGTATCGGCACTAGCACTAGTAGTACTAGTAGTACTAATAGCACTAGTAGCACTAGTAGTATCAGTATCAGTACTGGCACTAGTAGCACTAATAGCACTAGTAGCACTAGTAGCATCAGTATCAGTACTGGCACTAGTAGCACTAATAGTATCAGTATCAGTATCGGCACTAGCACTAGTAGTACTAGTAGTACTAATAGCACTAGTAGCACTAGTAGCATCAGTATCAGTACTAGCACTAGTAGCACTAGTAGTATCAGTATCAGTATCGGCACTAGCACTAGTAGTATCAGTATCAGTACTAGCACTAGTAGCACTAGTAGTATCAGTATCAGTATCGGCACTAGCACTAGTAGTACTAGTAGTACTAATAGCACTAGTAGCACTAGTAGTATCAGTATCAGTACTGGCACTAGTAGCACTAATAGCACTAGTAGCACTAATAGCACTAGTAGCACTAGTATCAGTATTAGCACTAGTAGCACTAGTAGTATCAGTATCGGCACTAGCACTAGTAGTACTAGTAGTACTAATAGCACTAGTAGCACTAGTAGTATCAGTATCAGTACTGGCACTAGTAGCACTAATAGCACTAGTAGCACTAGTAGCATCAGTATCAGTACTGGCACTAGTAGCACTAATAGTATCAGTATCAGTATCGGCACTAGCACTAGTAGTACTAGTAGTACTAATAGCACTAGTAGCACTAGTAGTATCAGTATCAGTACTGGCACTAGTAGCACTAATAGCACTAGTAGCACTAATAGCACTAGTAGCACTAGTATCAGTATTAGCACTAGTAGCACTAGTATCAGTATCGGCACTAGTGGCACTAATAGCACTAGTAGTATCAGTATCAGTACTGGCACTAGTAGCACTAATAGCACTAGTAGCACTAATAGCACTAGTAGCACTAGTATCAGTATCGGCACTAGTAGCACTAATAGCACTAGTAGCACTAGTAGCACTAGTAGCACTAATAGCACTAGTAGCACTAGTAGCACTAGTAGCACTAATAGCACTAGTAGCACTAATAGCACTAGTATAAGTACTGGCACTAGTAACACTAGTAGCACTAATAGAACTAGTATAAGTACTGGCACTAGTAGCACTAGTAGCACTAGTAGCACTAATAGCACTAGTAGCACTAATAGCACTAATAGCACTAGTATCAGTACTGGCACTAGTAGCACTAGTAGCACTAGTAGCACTAATAGCACTAGTAGCACTAATAGCACTAGTATAAGTACTGGCACTAGTAACACTAGTAGCACTAATAGAACTAGTATAAGTACTGGCACTAGTAGCACTAGTAGCACTAATAGCACTAGTAGCACTAATAGCACTAGTAGCACTAGTATCAGTATTAGCACTAGTAGCACTAGTAGCACTAGTAGTATCAGTATCAGTACTGGCACTAGTAGCACTAATAGCACTAGTAGCACTAATAGCACTAGTAGCACTAGTATCAGTATTAGCGCTAGTAGCACTAGTATCAGTATCGGCACTAGTAGCACTAATAGCACTAGTAGCACTAGTAGCACTAGTAGCACTAATAGCACTAGTAGCACTAGTAGCACTAATAGCACTAGTAGCACTAGTAGCACTAGTAGCACTAATAGCACTAGTAGCACTAATAGCACTAGTATAAGTACTGGCACTAGTAGCACTAATAGAACTAGTAGCACTAATAGCACTAGTAGCACTAATAGCACTAGTATAAGTACTGGCACTAGTAACATTAGTAGCACTAATAGAACTAGTATAAGTACTGGCACTAGTAGCACTAGTAGCACTAGTAGCACTAATAGCACTAGTAGCACTAATAGCACTAATAGCACTAGTATCAGTACTGGCACTAGTAGCACTAGTAGCACTAATAGCACTAGTAGCACTAATAGCACTAGTATAAGTACTGGCACTAATAGCACTAATAGTATCAGCAGAAGTGCTTTTCCAGGACTTTCCAGACATTCAAGGCCTGAGAAGTGTTGATGGTTCCTTCTGTCACAACAATGACTGGAAATAAGTGGAATGAACTTCAGTAACTTTAAACACAGTGAACACCTCGTGAACCCTTCACAAGCTTTAAATAACACTATTCTATTTAAGAACGACTGAGTTCAGAACGACTGTTTCAAAGACACTTAATGAGACTGTCAGTGTTTTATTCAGTATTTTAATATTTAACAAGTTTATCTGCATTGATGAAGGTTTTTAAAAAAGTTCCTCAGCAGTTACTGAAGCGGTTTTTCTGTTGTTGGCACACAACACGAGGACTCGCTGCGGTCTCTGTAGTAGTGAGACAGAACATGGTGTCCTTTCTGCTGTTTACGTTTTTATTCACTTCCTTTAGAGAGGTAACACACACACACACACACACACACACACACACACACACACACACACTCACTCACTCACTCACACACTCTCACACACACACACACACACACACACACACACACACAGTTGTTTCTATGACTTGTGAGGACATTACAGTACAACCACAACCACCTATCTGTGTGTGTGTATTAGTGTGTATTAGTGTGTGTGTGTATTAGTGTGTATTAGTGTGTGTGTGTATTAGTGTGTGTGTGACATCATTGAAACAGGAATCAGCCACATTGCGTGCCAGCGTGTTCTCTCTGTGCAGCGTCGCATGACAAGCTGCGACCGCACGCTGCGTATGAACCTCTGTGAGTTTGTCTCAGAGGAAGTTCACCTTTATATAAACCTGTCCAAAAGTATGTGGACACCAGCAACATGTCACATGACCAGTGACCTCATACATGAGACTGGCGAGAGCAGCCGCAGTAATGACACGGACAGGCTGGACGCTGCAGATATTGATCAGCTGTGATCTTATTGATGACATAAACAACGTTATAAAGTGGAAGCGTTTCCATCACTTCTGGAGAAATATCATTTCTATCATTTATTTCTACTGTTGTCAGATTTGTGTTTAGTTTGAAAAGTGAAATGTTTGAAGTGTTTTGTTCTCCACTGTGTGACTCAGTAAGAAGCTCCTCTTTCATC